>JUFY01032579.1:0-26563 GCA_001855655.1 Leptopilina clavipes
TTCTTTTTAGAAATAATTATATAGTTTTTTTTCCTCATAAAAGCAAAATGTCAGTCAAGATTTTACTTTAAAAAATCGTTATTTTCATCATAATTCAGATTCAGAGAGCAATGTCAAAAATTCAAATAATCAATACGAATTCTCATGTCGTGGAAAAAGCGTCTTTGGAAAGTATAGGAGAAGGTGAAAAAGGGAAGTTTGCAATTTAACTTTAAATCACTTTGCTCTTTAAGTTTGCTTTCTGGGGAAAAAAAATACCCTCGAGTTGCAAAAATCCAATAAAAAACCTTAACATGAAGAATATTCCTTTTTTTGCAAAGGAAAATAAAAAAGAAGAGAAGTATGTAATTTTTTGTGCGAGAGAAGGGAAATTGTCTTCTAGAATGACAATTAACTTCCCATTAGAGAAAATAATTGGAGGATAATTAAATTACTCTATTGACATGTCTCAAGTTGGCAAAAAGAAAGACACAGTGACAACACCATGGGGGTCGATATAAGGTACAACGCGTGCGCGTTTTCATCGTGTTCACTAATAGGTATCGCATTTATCCTTCTCTATGTCACTTCACATCCTTTTTCATTTAAATGCCACGTTCAAGTATAGTGCTTTTACAAAAAGGGCAAATTTCCATGTTTTATTACCTCTTATAAACGAAACATTTATGAAAAAAAAAAAAAATACTCCAATTGCGGTGTAACTTATGACCTTCTCTCTCTCTCTCCCCGTGTGGAAAAATGTTGTGGCAGTCTAGATTCCCGACTAGCATTAAACTAGCCCGTCTGATTTAGACGGTCTGTTAGGGATCTGATTAGGAACTTACAAGACGGGCAGATTTGAATAAATTTTAAGTCTAAAATGTTCGTCTTGTCAGCCTCTGTTAAGACCGTCTATTCTTGGTCTAGATTAAGTAGATTTGTTGGTTATGTTCACCAATCTTGTCAGCCTCTGTCAAGACCGTCTGTACTTGGTCTAGATTACGTAGATTTGTTGGTTATGTTCACCAAAACTGAGATAAACAATCACTTGTGTCATTAGTGGTTTTAAACACAAAATTGGAATAAAACTAGTGCATTCGTTTATGTAAGTACCTTAAATAATAAATTTATTTTATGTGCAATATGTTTGATAAATAAGAATATTAAACATATTCACATATTACATAGTATATATTTTCCAATATAAAATACTAAAATTATAGGTTAGAATAGATAGATTAATGTTGTCTACGAATTATATTTTTGATTACATTTAAAATTTTGTAAATTTATAAATGACTTTTGAAGTTATAAGTTTATTTTAAATTTGTTTAGCCTACTGATATCCATTTCAAGATGAATGAAGAATCTGATTCTTCTGTTGGAAGAAAGAGGAAAAGATTAAGGGCTCGATTTTTAAGTACAATGAGAATGAGAAAATTTCGTGCTATGACGAAGTTAACAAAACCTGATAAATACATTCTGACAAATTGTTTATAAAAATCACTTTTTATTACAATATTTCGAGAATGGATTTATTAGTCTTTTAAATTTACTCCTCATTTATTATTACAATAAGCTACAGTAGATTTTACTGGTTCTGCTGATCAGACCATGAATAGCTCGTCTGATCAGCCCATAAATAGCTCGTCTAATCAGACCGTGGCATGGATAAATCGTCACCATTCTGATTAGCGCCCCGTCAAGACGGTCTGATCAGCGCCAAAAAAGACAGCAGACGGTCTGATCCGGGTCCAATCAGTTCCCTAACATTTTGCCACACGGGTATTAATACTTTTTAAAGACTTACAGTTTTTGACATTTGTTTACAGTTAACTTTATAGATGATGATGATGAGTATTATAATTTATAAATACATGATTCATATATTTGAAACATGATGAAAAGCGATTACTTATTTTTCGTACGAATTGCGTTTATTTGATGTCGATTTTATAACTGAATGTGTGGACTTGTAGAATTCAAAATCGTAGCGAAATGTCTTTTTGAGGGATTTATCGTAAGTTGAAATCAAATATCAGTTTGAAACTAACCGTTTCTGATGACAAATTTTAACGAGCTCGTTAACAAGAGCCAGTTCGCTCTAGTTTTTACTAAATTTATCGATGACTCTTCTTTTGTTCAAGGCTTTAGAGCTTTTTTTAGTGTATGGAAATTAGTTTAGAGCTTAGATTTTATCTACTTATCTCATCTAGTCGATTCTGAAATTAATGATTTTCATGTTTACGTTTTATATTTATATGAAAAAATGCTTTGTTTAGATGTTAGCTACTATCTTAAAAGGAAATAAGAACTCTTTAGTACATTTTGTATTTTTCAATAATTTTTGGGGACATTTTAGTACAAATACTTTAATGAAATAAGAAAACTTTTATGAAGCAATCGTTAAATTCCATATCTATAAAATATAAATAAGTCACTACATGATTTTAATTTTATCCTAAAAGTAATCCCTGCGTACAACTCTCTATTAAAAAAAATATAAATAAAATTACAACATTTCGTGCATAGCGAAACACGAGAAAATAAAACGATCTCCATGAGAAAATAACGATCAAGAGCAGTTACGAAAAAAGTTTAAAAGAGAGAGAGAGAGAGAGAGAGAGAGAGAAGAAGGGTGTAAAATGAGGAAAAAGAATTTCTTTGTCGCTCTACAATGAGAACGAGAAAAGGATAAAAATGCAGTCTTTTGTTTGCTTCTGCTTGAATATTTATTTCCGCTCGCTCGAAAGGAAAATTCTTTAAAAGTGCTATATACTAGCCTTGGAAAAGTGTAGGGTGTGATTCAAGTTTCTTCATCACCCAGTATATGCTTATATTTCACCCTACTTTGAGTTTACCCCACTATATATATAGTCATAGTGTGACAGGCGGCTGTGCTCAAAGCCCATTCACTGCATTGATTTTTCTTTTGGGGTCCGAGCGATCTAACCCCCGCAAACTCGGTTCAGGATCGTGTCATTGCCCTCGAAAAATTATGTGCCATTTATTTTTCTGGTCTACAAGTATCTCAACAAACACTTTTACTATACATTCACTTTTATTCTATCCATATAATTTATACTGATTAAAGTTATTTTTTTTATAAAAATCATTTCCCGATTGCAACAAAATTATTAATTTTCAATATTGAATCCACAATTGTTGGTGTAATTAATTTCAAGTTGCAGAATTTGATTTATGTTAGTAACAAACAAAAAAAGAATTTATTAACATTGTAGTTTATGGGTTTAAAAATTAAAAATACCAATTCCAAACAGTACAACATTTAAACAATGTTGTTCTTATTTTGCTGTGCAAGGTTCGGAATATTTAGGCAACATTTCTAGTCAAACTTTGAGCAATATGTTGTGCTACATATTTGTAAGAATAGATTCTTTAATCTTCTTCGATATACAAATTTTAATTTCTCATATAGTTGCAAAATTCTGAACATGAATGAGTGATGTTTAAGATGATTGTTAAAAAGTAATTTGTATCAAAAAACAGAATTTTTATGACAAAAAATGTTATCGTCATGTCATGCAAATGATTTATAAATTTCGCATGGAAATTATTTCCATCCTCATATATTACAGTACAAAAAGGACGATAACGAAGAAAACTTGAATCTTTTTTATATGTTGAATAGAAGTGTTCTGTTACATGCAAGCAGCAGGTGCGCTGGCTAATGGGACTCCACTCACAAAAATGATAAAACGACAACCAATTATTATTATTTACGTCAATTCAGGTCTATACATTGAAAAGTAAATCTCCCAGATCGAAAAAATTGCTGACGTAATTCGAAGTAACGAGAATTAATCATATTTGAGGAACATAAGAGAATTATTCCCCTACTATTGACATCTGTTGTAACTCTTTATATTCATAAATTAAAAGAAAAATGAGTAGCTTTTTCCTTTTAAAGAGAATTTAAAAGGAATCGTGTTCTTACTTTTTAACAATGAAGCTTCAATAATTCTTGATGAATTTTTGTGAATTTAATCCAATAGACCAAATTCAATTTTCCTTCTGATTTTCTTAAAATTACAAAAGAACTTAGAAAAGATTTTAATTATTTTTGGTTTAAAATATTCAAGTTTTGCAATTATCTATAATTACAACGGAGAGCTGCGATAAGAAGGTAATTTAAAGAAGGGCATGATCATTTCCAAATTGACAAGAATTAGTTTCTTTAACTCTTTATTTAGTCTATTAGAAATTCAGTTTATTTGAGAGAAAATTGACTCGTTTTGAGTTGAATTATTTCCAACAGTTTAAATATTTTAAGTGAAATTTATTTAGAAACAAGTCGTTGTATAACATTTATCTACGAGACAGTTTCAACAACAAAGTGTCAAGTCTCGAGTTGCGTTATGAATTTATAAACCTCCGTTATTTCGTCACCTTAAGATGCAAAGAACGTCAGGCTCGTCGAGGGTGAAAATGATTCGGGGCAAGACGCGGGTCATATATCGCCGGAAATTTCCTCGCAACGTACGTATAAGAGAGAGAGAGAGAGAGACATAGCGCGTGTGTGTTTGCATAGAGCGACGAAAGTTTCGTCTATGTAACCATATTCTTCATCACCTGCTACTGTAACCAGCCTTCGCAAACGGCTTCCTGAATATTATACGAGACTCAAAGTGCTTTAGAGTGCGTGCACATGATGGAGACGAAAGCAATCACTTTCGCAAATAAAACTTCTTTGCAGCTTTTATTTGAAGATCATTCGTGAGCGCTGCAAAATTTTCCCTAGCAAGGAATTAATAAATGAGTACTTTTAAAGACAGAATAACAAAGTAACCCAGCATCCCCTTTTTCTTCAAATTTTTAAAGACAGATTTTTACATTTTTCAACTTTTTACAATCGCATGTTTCTGGTTTACGTTTATTCGGCAATTTGTTCTCTATATTTCTAATTTTCAAAAGGAATTAACTTGACTCGTTTTGTTGCCTATCATTATGATTTTGGTATCAAATGAAGAACTTTAAGGTAGTATTACACTTTTTAAGCAGTAAAAAACAGTTTCAAAAAAAATCATTTTCTCGCTCATTACTTTATTTAAAGGAGAGGAATTTTTTTATAACATAATATAGCACTAAACCTTCAAGAAAAAATAAATCAAAATTTTTTTTATTGGCTGAGATATGTTGTTAAGCATTCTTCCTAACTCCGATAAAAAATATCCAAAAATAACAAAATGGCAGCGATTTCAAAAAAATTTTCAAAAAAAGGCCTTTTTCGGTTTGTTTTTGGATTGTAGCTAAAACCAAAAAAAAAAAAAAAAACAACAGATAACTGCATTTAGGGGGGATGCTTAAAGGGTTTAACTACGAAAAAACGACATTTTTTTTTAAATCGGTTTATTATTAGAACTCGAGTTATGCTGTCCGCCAGTTTCAAGAACATCGTTTCGAGAAAAACGCGATGAAAATGTTATCCTTAAAGTCGTAGTACTTTAAGAAAAGGCAGTTCTAATATATTATAATTTGATACTGGACTATAACGAAAAAAATTCTATACAATAAAAATTGTTTTAGCAGCACCTACACTGAAAAAAAATTCTGGTTGCACTGTAAAAAATTTAGGGAGTTAACGGCACTGGGAGTTAGGAGTTAAATTTTTCGAGTTAAAAATTAACTCCAAAAGAGAGTTAACCAAGAGTGGAAAAAAGAGAGTTCAGTATCAACTCCCTTCGAGTTATTTTATAATGGAGGAGTTCATGTAGGGTAGTTAAAGTTTAACTCCCTTTGCTTCAACTCCCAAATGGGTGGGACTTTTATAGAATCCCCTGGGGAGTTAAAATCTAACTCTCTTTTTTACAGTTTGGAACAACCAGAAAACTGGTTTTTAACTAGAATTTCGTCTTAAATATACACTAACCAGAACTTTTTTTGCAGTGTATTTGTTTAAAGACATTTAAAATATTGTACCTAATTATTCATTTTACAACACGTTGGTCCGATTGCACCAACTCTGATTAAAAGTTAATCTGTGATTAAGCCAGTTTAGCAGCTCACGATTGATCGGTTCAGGATTTAATCGCGTTGATTAACTTTTAATCAGGGTTGGTGAAATCAGCCCTAAAAATGTTGTAAATATTTTCTGGCAACTTTTGTTAAATAATGCTAAAGAAACAAAAACTTTTTTTGTAAATTAGTGGAGACAATAAGTAATGAAAATCATCTCCTGAAGAGTCTCTGACATGATAAAAGACACCAAGTACATGATCACATTTGAAAAAAATGTAAAAGATCCTGTCAAGAAAAAATGATTTATTTCTTTATTTTTATATGAAGGGAAAACAAAAATTAAAATATAATTGAAACAAAGTATCCCTCTATACGTTCTAAAACCTTTAAAGAAACAACAACTCGTCGGCTTGGAGGAAAACTGTACCATTTCAGATATTTCACATAAAACAATATATCTCGGATGATGTTTAAAAAATATACCATTTCGTATGTCAATAAAACACCATTTCACACGATTTCGGCCTCAAAAATGGTCTGAAATTAAAACTTTGTTCACATGAAAATTGTAGAATTAAATTGAATGAAATTGTCATTTGCACCATTATAATTCTGCAAATAGCCGACAGATGCTAAGAAAACTTGTTGCTCCTAAACTTTATATTGCTACATATTTCTTTAATAAATATGAATATATAGTAAATTATAATTTATATTCCTACGTGCCACTGCTAGTTTTTCAACATTTGCGGAGACATTAATTTTTAAGGTGAAAAGGAAATTATTAGACAAAGCCTATTTTTGACTTACAAGGAAGTTCAGACAATGTCATATACTCTTATAAGCTCGCAAAACCGGAATATATTCGCCGTGGCAAGAGTTCCTGTCAGGATGAGCATTGTTCTTTTGTCCACAACGACAACCACAAACCGCACTGTTGACGAATCAATAAGACTGAACTTGATTGTCGCTCGCGGTATCGGCCGAGCGTGTGGTCTGGACGTTTAGTTATGGAATAAGCCGCACTTGTCACTCCGTCGTAATATCGTACTTGAGTTATCGTATCGGAAATATTTATGTCACTGATCATCCAAAAAGCGTTTGCTCCCTGTCAATTTTGAATTATTTTCACGAATTAAATCGCTAAAAATATTAAGAAATAATTTTTAAACACGTCATCGATTTTATTGTATTTTTGTAGTTCCCTAATAGTATCCGGATATTTAGGATGAGTAATGGCAACTCAATAAATGCAGCTTTGAGACAAGACTGGCAGATGGCATTGCGTCAATATTGGCTGGCAGTACTTCGCCAGCTCCACCTGTTGTTATCATTTCAGTGCTAAGCCAGTGCTGGCGCAGTACTACGCAAATTGTACTTCTCCCATTGGGTGGCTATAATTATTATAGTACTTTCAATAACTAGCAGTAATACTATATCAGTGAACACACTTGCTCAAAAAACTTCCTGAGTATGTCTTTTTGTGGAGTTCTTTAGATTTTGGCAAAAAACATCAAACTTAAAGTCGAAATTTATAAGCTAATAATTAAATTCAATAATTACTATGTTTGAAGGTTTGAACTTAAAAATAGTGAAGGAATCCGTAAGATGTCTTTACGAATGTCTTTTAGATGTCTTTGGCTCAGACATTGAACGTCTTAAAGATTTTCTTTAGTTATTGTCTTTATATGACGTCTTCTTGAAAGTCTCATCATTGTACCTGGATGTCCGCAGACAAAAAAAGACGCCTCACAGATGTCTCGGTGCCCACTGAGTGTAAGGTGTGAATTAGCAAAAAAGGATTAATGATAATAATATGAAGAGATTAAATAAAGGATTTTAGGAAAGGAAATAATTGTTTTGAAGGGTAAGGTTGAATGTTCTTTAAAAGATGTTAATCAGAATATCGGGTACTGCAAATTGTGGTCTACTGAAAAAGAAAAGTGTACCCTGTCTTTTTCAAGTTGAACTGAAATGAACAAACTGAGTGTGAGGGCCCCTACCCTCTTGGTAGTTTCACCCTAAATGGCTGCTCGCCAAGTGTGCTAACGCCACCGCACATGCAAGCACCCTCGCGACACACACGCTAGGTCCCATTCAATGCGTCGTGTACACGCACTGCACGCGGTGAGCACACAATGCTCGCAAACACTTTGCATTCGTAAACACGCGTAAACAACAGCCGCGGTTTCACACCTTATCCTGCAACTATCGAGATGCAAGTTTAACATTTTCAATCAATTTCGTCAACATCGATTTCCCCAAATATTTATTACAGAAATACTTTATATTTTATTAAGTAATGCTACAAATTGATTACAATGAACAGACGTTGATTTTCGATTCAACTTATTTCAGTTGAATTGACAATTTGATAAAAGATGTGTATTTTGGGTCAAGCCCTTGCCTTCCTCGTTCTTAAACCATTCGTTGTTTAAAATAAAACATTAATTGTGGAATTCTTATTTGGGAAAAGAAAAAGAATCAATTTCAATATTTCCTTGGCTTCTTCGAGGGTTTACCATAAGACTCCGCACTATTGACGACGTGGTTGGTAGTAACGTTTTTGCAGATGAATATCTCCTTGCACCGATGATACCTTAGTGACCATGAGACTCTTTCTGATTGGACAACCCATAAATCCAATTTTTTATGATTCTCAATTTTCCCAGCCTTTCTGCTTCTTCCTGGTTCCGATCGTTTTAGTGACCTTTTCGCGGTAAAATCATCCTTGTTGGAGCCACTCCCAATTTCCTCAGAATGTCGGCAAACGACTTTTCTTCAGTGACTCTGATCACTATTGCTAATCTTCTCGTCGCTTTCGCATCTTCCTCGATCCTACCTCAGACGGCAGATTAGCTCAGATTAGCACTGAAAGGACCCAGCAGAACAGATGCGCTTCCTGTTCTTTCCTTCTCCTCCAACAACAATCTGTATCTTCGATCCGTGCGCCTTGTAGCATTGGATGCTGTCTGATCCAAGATGTAGGACCTCTTTCCTACACCGTAAACGTCTTCCTGTAATTTTGTTACTTACATTTGAAGCTCATAATTGGCTCCTCACTTCCACCAAACTAGAGTGCCTGGCTTGCCAACGGGATAGCAGAGTTATTATTATTATCATCATTATCATTATTATATTACTAAATAAGAAAAGGAAATATATGTCTTAGAATCTCGAAGAACTCAAGAATGAATCCAAGGTATTTTGACATAGAAAACAAAAAAAAAAGTTGTCTCCTAGGTAGAGTCGTACTTCCGTGAGAGATATTTCTTAAGAAGCTTGACACAGGCAATAGTCCTGGAGGGCAGAAAAGGTAAAGACAGCCGCACGCTTTTCATGATATTGCGAGTTCGTTACGGAGCCTTGCAATTCGCTTCCGCGTAATTCCAATAATACCAGCAATCATCCTGTCACCGGTTTAAGCTCCCGTAAGCTTCAGCAGCTTTTCGCTGCAAGCGATAAGCAAAGGCTCCTACCTTCCCCAGGGGAATCTATTCGTTTTCTTTCTAAGTTCCACATACAGCTATCTACTTTTGTTTGTCTGCAAGAATGACCACCTATTTGAAAGCTTCCAAACACAAGAAAATAACTTCCAGGCAATGCCACTCTATTTCCTCACAATATTTTATAATTGGGAGGAACTTGTTTCTTTTCGAATAATGAATTGCTATTCAAGAAAAACAATTGTTCGTTTTTTTAAACATAAAATTACTTTTTTCTGATTTTTGAATTTAGCTTCTTTTGACAAAACTCGATAGTCGTGACCAAAAAGGTTAAAGGTAGCTTCGCGGGTTCTGCTTTTAAAGGTAAAAGAGATTGTTAAAATGGACAGTGATGAGCAGAAAAGCTTTTTGGTATAAACAGTAGCCTGGCTTTCCTCGAAAAGTTTAATTAAATAACGAGTGGGTGAGAGACGTGAGACAGCTAGAAACACAAGCTCCGCTGGTAAGAAAGCCCGACTCGGAACAGGAATGGACTCAACCGAGGTGGCAAGTCGCTTGATGACTTGCTAGTTATTTAATTAGCCCGGAGATTCTCTGCCGCCCAGTTCAACCCCCTTCTTTGGACTCTTTTTCCGCAATCTCATCCCCCCACGACCAACTTCACCATCTTCGTCTCTGACAAACTTCTAGAGCCGTGGTGCCAAGTTCCTTTATGACTTCCGCGTGCGAACAATCTGGAGTTCATTTTCAAAAGTAGAGATAAAATAATTTCTCATGACAAATTCGAAATGTAGACTACCACAATAAAATTATAACTTTCCTTATCAAGTTTCACAAGATACAAACTGTGATAATTTAACCCTCATTAAACTTTACTGAATCAAATATCACTTCCCTCCCATTCTTTGGCTTCCTTATTAATAGGACAATAATTGGAAAGCTACAATTTACAATTTTTCTAGAAAGAAAAGAAATTCATAACACAATTTAGTTGATGGCTAATTTTCCACTATTTTAGAAATACACCAGAGCCTCGATTTAGCGAATAAGAACCGAACAGTTCGCTAAATCGAGGCTCTGGTGTATCCGAAAAAATATTGAAGATTTGCAACTTTTATATTAAATTTTTAAGTGTAAAAGTAATTTTGCTAAATTGAAAAATGAGATGGAGAAAAATTTAGGGATTGTAATTACTGGAATAGATTTAAAGAAGGGGAATAGGACTCGAAGAGGAGAATAAGTTGACCTGTTTTCTTTTATCCGGCTCCTCCTCCCTTTTGTTGGACGTAAATTTGTTTAGATTACACCCGACGTTTACAATCACCCTTCTCCTTTCTCACAGACCATCGCTCCCTTTGCAGCGAGGGAATTTAATTTTGAGAAACACAAACATCCCACAATTAAGGGCAAGTGAAATAGGACCGAAGGTAATGTTGACGGATGATGCTGAAGACTACTCTTAATTAACCGACGAATCAATATTTGAACGAGTCCTTTATTAAGGTTACCAATGGCCATCTCCACGGGTGTCACGTAGACAAAAAAATAAATTTTAGTTTCAGAGTTAATTGATAAAATAGTAATTAGAATTTAATGGAAACTTTAATTTAACTTAAACACACAGACAACTTTTGTTCCCTTTCGCTCTCTCTCTCTCTCTCCCAATACTAAGCATTTCATTGAATCTATTTAATCTATTTAAAAGTAAGTTAAATTTACTACTGGAATCGAATAATTTTTAGAACCTGCGAGAGGCACTTTGTTGAAATTGCTTTGTTTACTTTTCTTTTTATGAGTTGAGATTTCAAACTGCGCAATCTTTCTTCATTGTAACCGCGAGTCTATCGAGTACTACGACTTGGGTGCCGCCATTTCATGGAAAGAGAGTGGTATCATCGCCACTGGGGAAATTCCCTTCGTTTCGAAATCCAATTAAAAATTATACCTCCCCTGCCTTTATGTACCGAAGCTGCAAGTTGTAACTTTTGTCGGCAGATACTATCGAGCTTTCTAATCCTGATCATTTATGAGCAAGTAAACCTTTACGGATTCAAATAAAACTATATGCATTCGAACAGAAAGAAGCTCGGGTTTTTGCTTTTTTCTCATTGATTTTCATTGCTCACTATTAACTTACCTTTCATCATTTTGCGACTTTTAACAAATTTCTAACATGGAGCAGAAAAAGAGATTGTATTACACTCAGAAAAAAATTTACGACAAACAACAAAATTTTGGTTCAATTAACCAAATAAATGCACCGCTATACAGTTAATCAAATATTTGTTTGATTCCATCAAAAATTTAGTTCAAATGACCAAACTCTTTCTTCAGTCAAAAAATGTATTAAATTTAACCATAAATTTATTTAAATCAAATAAATATTTATTCATGTTAAAAAAACTTTATTTAAAATAACCTTAAACGTACAATAAAATAGAAGATTTTGATTCATAAACATAATTTTTCCCTGAGTGCAATACATCTTTCATCAAGATAGATTTTTTTCTCAAAAATATATAAATGATTTGAAAAGTATAAGGGGAGTGGTGACAAGGCTTGTTATGAAATTTCAAGGAGATATTTTTCGCAATTTTTTTTTCATGAAGGATTTCCGGAGCCGACGATAACAATGTTCTGCTGCATAAATAAAGCACGTATATGCTGAACGGGTGATCAATATTGAATGTGATGAAAGTAAACCGGTTGCGCGCGACCCTTCGCGGACGCGACCGTTTGTGTAATTTAATGCCTGGTAAATACAGCGCGGGAGTAGTTTTGCGCCGTAATCTAGATGAATTTGCCGACAGTCCGGCACACCCTCTAAACTACGTGTACGCCCCGTCAATTATCCAAGGACAAAAAAGAGTGGAAAAATATAGATAAATATGATGTTTTGTTCAGAGTCCGCCTCGTTAATATAAGAATAGTTATTAAACCGCACTTAATTTCTATCTGCACCTTTATATTTATGAGTTCTCTTCAAATAATAACCACTCGTTATTTTCTTTTAAAATTTAATTACTTTTCAAAGTATTTATTTTTGTAAAAAATAAAAGGGGTTTTTGGATTTCTTTGTCTCCAGCTTCTATAAATTACTTAACTTTAAATAGTTTCACTGATTTGTATTTTCAATTTTTTGTATTATAATTACAGTTTTAAACGTAATATGGTTTTAATATACTTTCAAAAGCTGATTTAATTTGACTTTTGTAAATTCCTTGATAATGGAATTTCCAGCTTCAAAAATTCATCATTGTAATATCTTATGTAAAGTAACGTAAAGTAATGTTTAATATTATGTAACATAACTTTAAAAGTTGAAAAGAAGCATTAAGTTGTAGGTCATTAAGTGCTTATAACCTTAAAATTCAGGTCAAAAGTTATTAGTATAAAATATACAATTAATTAAAAAAGAAAAATATCATTGGAAATTCGTGTTATATATTTCCTGGGGGTTGAAGGTTCTCTATATGTATATAGTAAATGCATGTTTATATAATGTATTGGGAAATTGAAATTCACCCTTCTTTTCTTAACGATCAATAACCATTTCCAATTTTTTTCTTTTTAATTCGAAGCGAATGTAAAATAACAGTTGTTTTTTGAAAATGTATTTTTTCATTCTGAGAGAATCACGTTATTATGCCGCGATGCCCAAAGAAAAGGGAAAACAGAGTGGGATGCGAGATAGCTATATTTTGTTGGAAAAAGTATGGATGGAACATAGCAGGGGTGTAATATGAGGACACGTAATGCCATTATAATGCGGACACGACTGAATCCAGAGAGCGTAGTTGCCAGCAGAACACGTTTGAAGGACGAGGGGACTGTTAGGAACGTGGTGACGTCTGGATAACGGCTCTGCTCCGCGTATTACGAGAAGATAAATTTCCACGCGACCGAAGCTTTCGTCCTACATTTTGCTCTATGCTGCCTTTCTTTCTCTGTAGTTCTTCTTCTCTATGTTATATTCAACCGGACAATTCGTCAAGTCCGCACATCAGCCACGAAACCTTGTTTGCACTTTCCAGTCGTCAACTCTGCAGAAATATGATTAATTCTCACGGAAATGCGAAAGACAATTAATTGTCTTCAATTTATATTCGTAATGGAAAAATAGAGTTGCATCTCATTTATTTAACAATGAAAGAAAAATATTTCTTATTATTTAAAAATAAGTTAGTAATAAAAAATTTTGTTATTGTCTGGATTCAATTTTAGATACACTATTTCTTCTATAATACTGGATATTATTATTTAATTAATTTATTTATTAGCCTCTGTAAATTAACCCCAGAAATATAATCATACGTCTGAGAGATGTATGTCGCACTATTATTGTTTTTATAAATAAGATAAATTTTTATTGCAAAAAATAATATTCTTAAACAACAAAACACAATTTTTTAATTGCTCTCTCAAAATGATTGAATTGAAATAATCTCGAAAACATTTTATATTTTTCAAACAGTGTTATGCAAATAATTTTTAAATAGTAATTTGCCTACTTAAATATCTAATACTTTATTTATCACAAATTTATCACAAATTAACATACACAAATTAACATACGTTTCTAATTGAATAATATAGTATTCTATCTGCTAAAGGAAGAACTTTTTAATTAAAAATGAATTATTTATTTGTAACAATAAGTAATTAATATTGTTATTTTTATATCGATAGTAAGTTATAATAATTAAATAATAAATCGTTAATTAGACATTAAAAGTGAAAATCTACAAAATTCACTGAGCCCATAAAAGTTACTTAAAAGTTAATCATATATGTCTTGCAGAAGTATAATATGTTAATATTTTACTATTTATTGTACTTACAGACAAAAAACAACCATTAAATTAAAGCTCTATAGTCGAGAACTGAGACATTTCATAACGACAACTCACTGTGATTTCAAATTAGAAAAATATAACAATATTTTCGAGCGCTGTACGTCTTTCAGACGTAGATTATCTTTCTAGGGTTAAAGAACGTTCCCTCTGGAAAATACTTTTGCTCTTTGAGTTTATTGCTTCATAAAGGATAAGAGATGCAAAGGAAAAAACTAAGGCCATTTTGTTGGTGGATTTGCATTTGCTATGCGAATCCCAAAATACGGTGGCAAATCTCTTATTCCATATTCCCATCCAGAAGAGATTTTTTCACTCTACTTTTATTTTTAGCCTTCCCGGTCTCTCCTCGTAATTCTCTACCTCTCGTCCATTCAATCTTTTCTCCCCCTTGTCCTTTGTCTTTCTCTCTCACGTTATCTATATCTCTCCCTTTTTCTCTCTCTCTTTCTCTATTTTATCTATGTCCGAATATTTATCTCACTCTCTATTTCCCTACCTCTTTCTCTAATTTTCTCATTCTCTATTCTTCTCTCTTTGGCTTTTTTTCTCTCTACTTTTCGTTCCCTACGTTTCTCTCACTTTCATCCCTTTTTTACGCAGCGGAGCCACGTGTTATCCTTTATTCTTTCGCTTGGACGCTCGCCTTCATTCCCTCTCGTCCGGTTGTAAAAAAGGCTGAGTACGTGTGTTTCGTAACTTTGTCAGCGTTTTTTTAATCCCCATTTCTCTTGCATGCGCAAACCCCCCTGGAGCGGTATCATGGTCGCAACACATATAATTGCAGGCGCACACAGAGGAAGAATTCTAATTCGTATCTCTCGACTGACGGAGTCCCAACTATATCGTGTAGCATTCTGTAAAACGTGCCCGGTACCAATTAGGGGAATTCAAGAGAGCGCTCCGCTAGGATTTAGTAGCCTAATTAATGAAATTGATTTGACCAGGATGTTACCATCGGTAACGGCCTTTGAGTCTCTAGCAGCATTTCGGCCGATCGTTAAACCTTCTCTCAATCGATTTCCTCCCATATTCCTCTTGTGCGTTTACTAAATTTCTGATTCTAGTATTTTTTTAGCGACTATATTTCAGTTGAAGATGTGCACTACACTGACAGAAGTATATTTTTGGTTCAAATATTTAATTCAAACTTTTTCTGTCTTTGCTATACAGTCAAAAATATTAAACTTTGATTTAAACATATTTGGTAGATTCAAATATATGTAATTTAAACATAAGTTATGTTTAATTGTAAATTATATATTATTCACCTGTAAGTTAAAATGAAAAAAAGTTTTTAAACATATTTTTTGTTTAACTTTTTGAATTCAATCAAAACAAATAATATTTTTAAACTAAAGTAGTAGCTATTTTCTATATATTATATTAATATCAAACTTATAGACTGAGTTTAACTAAATAAATTTATCCAAACTTATTTTTGTATTTAAATTAAGTATAATGTTTTCTTAGTGTAAATGACACCTGAAAGAAACAGTTTTTTTTAGTAGATATTTTCCATTTTCACTATTTAGTAAAGTTTATTTTGTTTAATAATTTTTTCTTACTAATTTATCAAAATAGAATTTTCTCTGTATTGATGTGGAAACGGAATAATTTTTTTACCGAAACAATGTAATAAACGGTGGTAGAATAGATGATAAATTATTAATCACCAGATTCTCCAGAGTTGCGATTATAGTATGCTCAAAGTTGAACGCAGTAGAGCTAAAATATCTAAACACCCTCTGACCTACTCCATATGGACGCACCCTTGCTTACATATTTCCCAGGACGTACGATAAATTCTCGGGTCAACTGTTTGGTATTGAAGAAAAGCTTTATTCGCTACATTAGAAGTTACACAATGCGATAAATAATTAGAGTCCATGAACAAATTAACTTCTCTTACTCATTAATTGGAAAAAGAATATAAGAGATTTTTTTCTTTGATTTCAGTTGTTATGATTGTGGTCATTACGTATAAGCGGGAGCAATATATTTTGAAGAAAGAAAAATTAGTTTGATAAAAAGTTTTGACGATTCAAATTACTTTTTCTGATGTTTAACGTGGGGGTATATTCTCTCTCAACAGCTGGGGCAATTCTTGAGATTTTTCTCAAAGAGTTTCAGGAATCAAAGGGTCTAAAATTTTCTGAGAAAGAAGAAGAAGAAGAAGAAGAAGAGGGGTGGGTGGGCGAAAGATGTTGGTAAGAGAAGAGCCTGCAAGTCGTGGAAATAAAGGACTCGAATTTCTCGAAAGTTTGATAGCCGAGCCCCAACGCCCATACCCTCCAAGTCCAGAACTATGTTTGCTCGTTGAACAACAACGAACAACAAACACTGGGCAAACCGCTCGCTGGAACTCCCTCTAGTGTAAGGATGGGCTTTGAGTGTTTCGTCCGAAAGATGGCCCCTTTACCCTCCTGTCCCTTTCCCAACGAATAGATCGATAACCCTGTGAGACTTTCCACTCGTATATTTGATTACTCGGCAAACATGTCCAAGTTTATCGCGTGGCGGCCCCGACGCCAGCACACTTTCGCGTTTAGTTCTTTTATTAAAACTGCTTACCTAACGGGTCGATAAAGTTTGAACCTATTCTTCCAAACGCAATCATTCCATACTATTATTAGGTCTTGACCTCATAATCGAAAAGCACCATAAAAACATCTATATTGAATTTTCATTGTTCTCTGGGGGGTGACATTGTTTTCGCATTTTTATGTGGCAAGCAATAAAAATATACATCGCAAAATTTTTTATCATTTATTAAGTTTAAATCAGTCTTTTAATTTATTGAAAGTCAGTTTTTAAAATCGTCGAAAATATAATCCAAATGACAATTGGTTAGAAAAAGTTTTTCATCATTTTGTAACAGATTGTGACTCACAATATAATTTTAATGAAAACCAATTGCAGAATCTAAACCCATCTTGTATTATAGATGACTTTATCTGGGGTTTCTTTTCTGTTAAGCTCGTTATTCGATTCTTTAAAGTTCCGCACTCGAGCGAGTCCTAACCACGCAAATCCTCTCGAGCATGTCATGAATAACGAAGGATCGTCCCTCTTGCGCTTGGAAAGCATCACTCCGTAAAGTTTTTTGACACGAAATATCGATCAATTGGCTCGAAAGAGTCCCCTCTCCAGAGAGATAAAAACCACTGGTTCAAACGAAAAAAATATTCCACCAACCAAATCTCGAAGGGTAGTCATGTCATTTTATAATTTGTATACGGAAAGAAGTCAAGATTGTTTTCCTTCGCCCTAATTCTTGCCAAATCCACTTACCCGTCTTCAAAAACGCTTTATTCATATACCATTCGCTGGCTTTTAAAGTATAGTACCCTTGAAAATACAAATACTTTGAGAATTATTATTTCCTTTATATACAATAGACTTCATTAATATTAAATTTATAAAAGAAGCTTCAAAATTGTTAAAAAGATGATATATCTACAAAAAAATTCGACTATTTGACAACGGAAATTTGTTCTGTGTAATGGTAAATAATAATTTATATTTTCGAGCTTGAAAGAGAGAGAGACAAAAATGATGAATACAAGAGAAATTATTATTGCAAGAAGATCCAGAATAAAGGTGAATTACGAGCACTTCTTCCCCCCACTAAATATTTATTATTAAGTGCAAGTTCCTGTTGAGCTTTTTTGTCTTTGTTCAGTCATAACAATATATAAGGGCAAAGAGGATTCCTCAAAATTAATTATCCTTTAGATGATGAATTTGCAAAACGAGATTATTTAATGCATAAAAATTAATCTTCATTTATTCTACAATAATTGTTTTATATTTCATAACAATATTTTTTTAATTTGTTTCAGGCTGTGCATTCGTTAAATTTTCGTCGCACCAAGAAGCACAGGCGGCAATTAATTCTCTTCACGGTAGCCAAACTATGCCGGTGAGTTTATAATTTTTATAAAAAATAAAAATTTTTTTTCAGGAAAAATAAAAGTTCTAAAACACATATTTCCTTTCCATAAAAAACAATTTGTCCTGGAAAAAGAGCAAACGATATTTTACAAAAGCAAAAAAGGTTTCAAATCAAGAGGATTTAGAATGCACTCTATTATTGAAACAAAAGGAAATATCATTTAAGCTGCTTTCAGAACCAACTGATTCTGGTGGCAATGTAGAAACAGCAAGTTGTTACATTCAAGGCAAAAGCGTCATTTAGACGAAACTGCCTCAATTCCGACAGCAAGTCGATTTCAGGAGTCTCGAGGGAAAAACAAACGATTTTTTCAGGGTTCACATTGTAGGGAACAACGAGCATCATGAGACGGGAAATGAAAATGGTAGTTCGAGCTTGGGCAATGAAGCAGTTATGGTTACCGAGGGTACGAAGCGAGGACAGAAGGAATAGTCGGAGAACATTGCTTGGCCAGAGGCTCCATGGGAATAGAAAGGGCTTGAAGCTTCCAAGTCTATGCAGAAGTTCACGTCACACCAGCAAATACCACTAGTAATGACTCGCCAAACACAAATCTGCATAACACTTGAAAGCAAAGGACTTTCAAAGCCCTCCACTCTCTCACCTTCCTTGTTCTCATCGACTATCCTCCTGCTGGCTTCGGAACTTCCTCGGCTTAGGGTAAGATCAGAAATTTCTAGTTATAATTGAATTGTCAGTGAGTAGTCCCTCTCTCTTGCGTTAGATCGTTTCTATACTGATTGACCAGCTCTGTTATTCGCACGCTTAGGAACTTCACTTCTATCAAACGCTAATCTCATTTGCTGTGAAATTATTAAACTTTTCGCAGGTGACAGCATCCTTTGCTAAAGGACTATATTACTTCCCTCAATATTAAATTAACCGACAGAACAGGTCCAAATTACGCAGTCAAAGGTTAGCGTTACCTCTCGAATTTTACACTATTTTAGTAAGCAGTATATCCAAATTGATTACATTTTTTCTCCAAGTAGGGTAGATGCACCAGTGGATCATCAGCGATAAAGTGCTATAAAATTTTCAAATGTGCTATTTTTTTCTCTTCGTACTGTGTTCGTACGGATCCCTTCAAACATAATAAGCAGAAAAAAATAAAAAATAGTACATTCGAAAATTTTACAGCCCTTTATCGCTGATGATCCACGACTGGTGCATCTACCCTATCACGTCATAATATTTGCTAGTTTTTGGGATGTGAAAGTTAAAAAAAAATCTAATGACATGGGACATTAATAATAAATAATTGATTGAAAATGATAAGAAACTGTCCAAAATAGATGCACTGGTCACAATAGTCTATTCTACAAAACTTAGTGTGCATTCTTTATTAAAGTTAAGTAAAATTATGTTAAATAATTTAATTAAAGCAGAGGAAAATTTGTCCTAATGTACACAATGCAGGGAAGAATAATTTCATCGCCAAATCTGTCCGGTTTGTTGCAAAACGTAGCCAAAATCCTCACAGGATTGGACTGCATATTTGCACAAGAGGTTAACAAGAGCGAGGTCGTTGGTTGAAGTAATATGCATATTTGTTAATTATGTGTAGACTACGAGATGAATGTTATGGAATTTTCGACAAAAGGCAGTGCCGAAAGAAAGAGCGGAAAGGGGAGATGGGACTTGTCAATCCCGATGCTCGTTAGACTTTCCACCATCCGAGAAAGACTTTCCGTGCAACGCCCTAGACCTTTCCATCCCTCGTAGAGATGCAAGGCCCGCAGGGTAATTCGATTTGGCAGCGTTCACTCGACTCATTCCAAACGTCCAACTTGACATCCATGCACCCTTATACGTCGGTCACGAAACTACATTACAGCCACGACATCTCGATTCATACCTATGAAATGAGATATTGATTTGAAATCCGATACGTAGTTCAACGAGTCTGCTTTCCCTTGGGCGGGAAGAAAGGTTTTTCAATGAACTTTTTTCTTCAAGGATTTCGTGTTTTGCAATTTTTCTATATTTTATTAGAAAGTGTTAAACCGTGTGTAGATTAACACAAGTATTATTATGCGTTTCTTTGCTCTGAATTTCTTTTTTTTTATTTAAGGTTGTTTATTCCAGTTTATTTATTTTTATTGAAATATTTCAGAATCTGTAGATATTTCTCAGCAAATAAAAAAACGTAAAAAATTCATTCTTTGAAAAAAGAAATTGTTCAGGATAAAAAACGCGTTCTACACTGGCGGATTGAAAAGATATAACAATCCTAAGAATGAGGCACTCCAAACTTGAGTCATACCACTCCCATTATACTGAAATCAAATATTTACTTCCATACTGTAAAATATTTTTTCAATCAAAAATTTCAAAAAAATTAATAAACATTTTTAAATTATCAACAAATAATTTTTCTTTTAATTTATAATTCTAAAACTATGTAAGAGTCAGTTTTGGTTATATTTAATTTTTTTTATTAAATCAAACAAAAGGTTAATTGACAATGCAAAGCACTTTATGCGAAAAATCAAAACGGTTTTAATTGATAAATTTTCTAAAGGGGCTAAGGGTTCTAGTGAAATCGTGTACCTACGTTTTGGAAAAAAACACATAATAGACTAAAGCACATGAGAAGGGTGAGGTTTGCGAGTTTGAAAAGCCATGAATCGTCCGTTCGCGCATTTTAATCGTCTGTAATCGCGTTTTAAGGAAGCCAGAGGGCTTATGTGTGCTCGCCAGTTTGCTGGATGGTATATCATCAAAGGAAGGATTTGAACCATGGTCAGGAGGGTGGCCACTTGACTAAAGTCTGTCTATACGAAGAGGAGTCACGGGGTTACCCTCTATGCGAAAACGAGAGAGAGTTGAGTTTTCAAGTGGCCCTTGCTATATACAGTCCTCATATCTGAGGGCGCACTCCCTCGCTCTAACAGGCCTTAATCATGACAAGAGCTTTCCTCCAAGTGGAGCATATACTACCTTCTAGAAGTTGCAAAAGACTGAGGGGCTCAGAGCTCTCATCACTTAATCGTTTAACCTGCATCTCAAGGTCGTCGAGGACCTAAACTAGAATTAGATCGTCTCTACAGGAACTCGAATATTTCAAATATTCAGTGCATATCACCTTCAATTATTACTTGTTCAAACTTCTCTGGAGACAATGGGATTCGTAGAGCGGCTTTTGTTTATAAGCCATATGTTTCCCAAGAATTTCAATTTTCATCATATTGAGTTACTAGTCGTTTTCAAATTATTCAGTAAACTTCTGTCTGTTTTTTTCAATAATAAAAATTTAACAATATTCTGATGTCCTTTATAGGTTTTTAGATTCTCTTTGTTCTCCGAGGAAAAATTTTTTTTAATGAAACTCAATTATCATAAAAAGTAAATGAATTGTTTTGAAATAAAATTGCGCAGCTATAATAATTCTAGAAAGCACACATAAACTAAAATTAAACATTCATCGTTTGTTATGTAATACATAATATTTATTTTAAACTTTTTGATAAGCATATGATGAGTTTTTATTTCACTGCAAATAAGAGGGAAGAAAAAAACATATTTTTATAATATTTTTCTCGACGTGCTTTCTGTATCTTTTGCCAGCACCCCCAGAATGTGTCATGTGCGATTTAGGGCCACCCCAATGTAGTTACGTGTTCTGAAGCGTGTGACATTTCTTGTCACACTTGACGACACTCCTGGAAAAACCCTTTAAAACTCTCGTCGTCCCTTCCTTTTTTTCATCCTCGCAACAACTCTTAAACTGTTCCATAATAAAAGCAAAGACTTCTGCAGAAGTGTTTTGCAATAGGCTAACAAAGCATGGGGAAGTGAAGGTACACTTTCACCTTACACCCCTTTCCCCCTCGAACGCCCCAAGCCTCTTGCCTTTATTGTGCCTCCTTCTGGAAATGCGGAAATTAAACGCCTCAAGTCGCTTACCTTTTCATCTTGTGCAAAGCAGACTATCCTCCAAAGCTTTTCAACCCGAATCGCAAGAGCTTCCTTCGTATTTTTAAAGACGCTCCTTCAACCTTTCCTCCCTTGTGCCTCATTTAAAAAGAAACGGTTGAATTTAATTCCTACACAATTTACTCCCAATGTCCCTCATCTGAAAGCTGGCATCTGCATTTAAAATCCTATTTACGAAACACCCGTTTGTATACATTTTTTCTTTTCATTCCTTTTATTTTTAAATTTTATTGGTCGAAACCTTTCATTTAAGAAAAGTTTTTGGTTTTTGGAGGACAACATCAAATTTTTTTTCCCTAAAATGACTCTAAAAATAAAAGCAGCTTAAAAATGTAGTAGTAATTGTCTCTAAGTGGATTATTTGTAAAAAATTTTATACAAAATTCTAAATGTAAAATAAATCATTACGCAGTAAAACTTTTGTAGCCATTTTCATTAAGAAGCTTAACCTATTTTAGGAACTCAATTTTAAATTGAACCTCAACGAATAAAGGGGGGTAGAGTAAAGAGAGAAAGGAGTCTTTTAAGTTTTGAAATGGAAGAAGTTTCTGGACAACGAGAATTCGATCCCTTTGCGATTTCACTCCTTTGATCGAGAAGTGACAAGCGATTACGCGCTTAAAGTTTAAAACTTCGTTATAGTGCAAGCACAGACTCTTGCGTTTAGCGCGCTTCTGGGAAGGGTGAGGGGGGGGGGGTTTATATTCTCTATGTTTCCACCTCCTATAGGCGGATGTTCCTTTCTCTTCTTAAACGAAAAGTGGATGGAAGGAAATTGTCTCTGCATTAACGCAGAGGCTCGGAAACTGCTTTCAACATTTAATTAAAGACATTCCCTGAGTAATTCTCCGGTTACTCGTAATTCTCTTTTATCTCATGAACAACTGTTACTCGTTTGGCGACCTGACTTCTACCGATTCAAAAGTCGCCAAAACACATTGCATTTCAATAAAATACTTCGATTTGACCATTGAACATTAAACAAATTTTGTGTTTTACGAAAAAATTCGATAATTTAATACAAAATAATTTAAAATATTTTAAAAATTAATTTTGCGATTTGGTTTTTCTTTCAACTACACCTAATTATGATCTTATAATTTTTATTAATAACCAGCATGCGTAACAAATTAAGCAAATATATTTATTAATAGGGGAGACCGAGGAGGAAAGTAAGAAAAATTATATTTTTGAAGTTAGCACTGAAACTATTGGTCAGAGGAGGTTCGTTAATACATTAATCGAAAACTTGGACCTTCACCTTTAAAAAAAAATTTGAATTAAACATTAATAATAAACAGAAGGTCTGCAGCATAACTGTTTCGTTAGCTTTGCATTTGTTACTTTCCTCCTAACCCCCGAGGAGAAAGTAACAGTATAAAATTATGACAGATACTTTAAATTGAAGACTACTATTAATTTAAAACATTTTTATTGTGGACACATAAAAAAAATTTAAGTACTTTAAGTACATTTCGTGCTTCTTATTTGGCACATATTTGACACTTTTGGCATATTTATTTTTAAAGATATTATATTCTTACCCAAGTAGCACGTAATGTTACAGTAATATTAAAATGTCCGCCTCAAGGTAATATTACAGGTAATATTACAGTAATATTACTGTAACATTACAGGTTATATTACAGTAATGTTACAAAAAAGTACACAAAATTCTGTTTAAGGCTTGTAACCGCGTGTAACAGTAACAATGTTACATGGTAAAAATAAAAATTTCATAAAATTTCACTTATACAAAATTTTGAGAAATTTTTTGTAACATTACTGGAACTCTACTATAACATTACTGTAATATTACGGTAATGTTACAGTAACATCTCAGTAATATTACAGTAATATTACGTGCTATTTGGGTATCTATATCATAGACGTTTCACAATTTTTATTTTTTTTAAACAAAACGAAAGTATAATATTAAAACATTTAATTTTATAAAAGAAATCTTAGTCTATATAGTTTATGCCAAATAAAGAATTAAAAGAAAAACACTTTAATCATGATCAAAAAACATTAAACTTTTAAAACATGAGAAAAACGAAACCTAATTTTAAAGGCGGAATCCACAATTATGGCAAACGTAGTTACCATTTTCACCTGGTATACAATCTTCGTGTGCAGAAATAAAAAAATGCGAAAAAATCCTGCACACACAATACTCAATGAAACTCTAACTTTAAAAAATTGTAAAATGTCTACAATATATTGAAACGAGGAGGAAAGAAACAACGTGTTACTTTCCTCCTCGCCCTTTTTTCCCCTGCATTTCAATAAAAAATTTAAAATTAATAAAAAGTATTACAAATTATTAATTAAAGACTAAAACGACTTAAAGACAGATAACTAAGCATAGATTTTCCAAGGGAATTGTATAAAATAAATTTTTCTGAATTTTAAAAACTATTTTTCTGTTAAAAAAATAATTTCTAATTTTTTGAATATTTTTGGTTCAAATTTGATGACTTGCATTTTTAACGGAAAAAATTATACTTTAATGATGGTAAGTAATTCTCTTCCTGTAGAAAACTACCTTTTAAATACACTACAGCGTCAATCGAGAACAGAGCTTTGTGCTGTGCTGTTCTCGATCGACTCGATTTTTTTCTCTCGAAAATGTAAACATCTAGGTCCGTATGAATTTATTTGCGTATGGGAACCCTGTCTGGAAAACAGTGGGGCACCGAACGCACACTAAACCAAGAACCAAGAACCAAGAACATTAAAAAGCGTTTATTATTTCAGAAGTTATTCAAATTTTTGTGAAACATTACAATTGAGGCTTTTTTGAAAATATCTAAATAAAATATTGGTCAAATCACTTCTATAAGGTATTATTCTTCTCCCAATTTTATCATCTTTTAGTAAATAAATAGAAAAAAATTTTAATTTTTATAAATTTTACGTTTTATGATGTTTTTCATTCATCAAAAAATGGGTGGTCCCACAATTCTGACCGGTAGTGTATATCTTGCATATCTTTCTCAGTTTTATTTTTAACATCTTTCTTTAATTTTCACTCTTTGCGTTTTCTTTCAGCATCGTTTAACCTAAAATCCTTGTAAGTT
This sequence comes from Leptopilina clavipes, assembly GCA_001855655.1. Lineage (NCBI taxonomy): Eukaryota > Metazoa > Arthropoda > Insecta > Hymenoptera > Figitidae > Leptopilina > Leptopilina clavipes. The sequence continues at coordinate 25,238 of JUFY01032579.1, forward strand.
TTTGCATTATTTTTTAAATTTTTACGTTGCAATCTCATTCTATTTCTTTGTTTTTCTTTATCTTCTTTATTAAAACCATTTTCTTTTCTTCGTTGCCTATATGCATTTGTGCCCTTTGGGCCGCAGAAAGAGGCGAAGACTTTTTTGGTGTCATTTTACTTTTACTTACTTCCAAAAATTATGATTAAATATTTTTCTCTATATTAACCTTAATTATTGAAAAACAATTGAAATTTCTAACTTGTACTTGGTTAACCTAATAATTCACATTTTTTTTGTCCGTGAATCACGGTGATAACAGAACATAATTTGTGTTTAATCATAAAAATAATTATGGAAAAAAAGAATCGGAATGAAAAATTAGCTTTACATAAGAGATTTAAAATTAAAAAAATTAGTTGTTATATCTGTAAATAAATAAACGCATATTTTTCCGTTACGCATGGACACAATTGCATGAAAGTTTTTAATGATTTTAAATAATAGGAAATTTACTAGAAAAATATTTAAAAACGATTTTATAGAGTTCTTCCGAACATTTTCTACGTGATGGAAGTGAAAAATTATCCATATAATGACCATAAGTCACTTAAATATAGTTTTAAAGGAACCCTCTCAGTACAAGGTGAATTTGCACTTGAACTCATAATGTATATAAAAGGCTTAAAATATAGTTTTTAAATTAATTTATTTAAAAATCGTTTCAGGATCATAAAATTAGAAGTATTTTGTTCACTGGGATCCATTTATTTAGCATCTATAACAGACTTTAAAATTTTATCTCTATGTCCGTGTTTTCATGGAAATGCCCTAAAATAAAAAAAAAACTAAGAGGGAAAAAACGACTAAACTGTGGCAATATTACCTGTTACTTAAATCTGCTAATAACAAAAGAAGTAAAAAATTGACATTTGTTAATACCAATATGCTGCAAAAAAATTATTTAAGTAGAATGCATTCTTTTCAAAAAATGAGAATTACTTCAAAACTACGGAAAAAACTACTATTCTTCGACAATCTAACCCATTCTTTGATAATAAGAAAATATGTTAAAATTGGTAATTGTTAATAACAATGTGCAAGATGCAACATTATTTAAAAGGAACTTATTATTTGAAAATAATAAAAATTAGAATAAAACTAAGAGAAAAGACGACTATTATTTGCAATTTTGACCCATTTTTTAACCCTGATAATGAAAAAAGTGTTAAAATTTACAATAGTTAATAAGAAAATGCTGCAAAAAAATTATGAAATAGAATGCATTCTTTGGTAACAATAAAAAATTAAACAAAACTAAAAGAAAATAACGACCATAGTCTTATG
>JUFY01032579.1:36516-47590 GCA_001855655.1 Leptopilina clavipes
CTTTGTTGAAAATTGTGTATTGAAAATTGAATAATTATTTATCTATTTCATAAATTAATGTGAAATCCTTTGGAAATGATTGCTCGTATTATGAACTGATATTTCCAACAAAAACCAGGTAACAATTTATTGAAATTAACAAAATATATACGAGGGACATAAAAGTTAAAAGTACCAGAGATATGCCCATATACCTACTTGCGAAGTATACACTTAAACATCCTTGTCCAATCCACATAAACATATGTGCTAGACAAAGATGGTTAAGTATATACCTCACAATTGTATACTTGCCAAGTATGCAAAAAACCCTAATTTGAAAACGGCCTTCGAGAATCTCTCCTTCCATAAAAGAAAAGGACACAGACAGTCTCTGTCCTTTTCAATCTCCTTATTCCTGTACCCGTATTTAATATTTATTCTGCTTGGGCCTTTAGGATGTGAAAGTGGATAATACTTTCGGTCGTTATTTGTAATAGAATTTGATAGAATTTTCATCAAAAAATCCTATTAAAATGGAATCAATGTTTAATAATAAATTTTGATAGAATTTGATTGAATTTTCTTTAAAACTTCATATAAAAGTGGATAAAACTTTTAGTCATTATTTCTTATAATTATACAGTCGAAACCGCTTATTACGAGATCGCGATTAACGAGTGATTGCCCAGTAAATGAAAACTAATTCAAATGAATTAAAACGAATTAAGATTTTTGGTAGTAAGCGGGATTCACTCAAGCTCTTTGTATATTCGATTTAATTTGATTCAATTTGCACCAATTTGTGCAAACGAATTCGCATTTGAAAGAAATGACCAAGGCATGCATTGAATTCGTGCTGACGAATTGAAAAAAATTAAAGGCCCCAAAACTTGTCCAATGAATTGGTACGAATAGAAGGTTCGGAAGTTCAATACAGTTTGACGAATTCAGGAAAATTGCAACATGGCTCCAATTCATATTTGTCGCATAAGCGGGATTAACCATGACGCTCTTTGTGAATTCATTTTAATTCATTTCAATTAGTTTTCGTTTACTGGGTGGGTATTACGAACAGAAATTAAATGTTTGTTTGGTTTATATGTAAAGTATATGTAGAAAAGATCGGCTGTTACGAGAGATCGGCTATTACGAACGTAATATAATTGGAATGGAATCAATTCTCAATTAACATTTTTGATAGAATTTGATTGAATTTTCAGTGAAATCACTAGGACATAACTATTAGGGACAATCTTTAAATAGACAAATTATTGATTTGGAAAGACTTTTTATCAAACTCATTTGATAGAATTTTAAAGAAATTGTGAAAAATTACGGATTCAGAAACAGGATTCAAATAGAAAGAATTTTTTTTAATTCCATTTCTATCAAACTTTTCAAGCAGGGATGAGAAATATAATAAAAGAAAATTTTCATGAATTAATTAATTTCGTCCGAAATTCACACGAAACTTCGTATCGGAAAATGATTTACAACGCCACAGAAAACAGCAAGAATTCCATGCAACATTCTATTCGAATTTCTCTGCGGAAGGTTTATTTTACAAAAATTTTTATCCACACTTCGTACGCAATTCACACGAAATGTTGTACGAAAAAACGTTTCAAAACGCGACACGAAATCCAATCGTAATTTCATACAAAATATCTGTACGAATTTGTCCTAAATTCGATTAAAGTGTGTACACGAATCATTTATTCACCTGGGTGTATTAGATTCATCGCGATATCCGAGAAACTATAATAGGTAATATGGTTAAATTAATAAAATATTGTCAACCTGAGAATCTGTTACGGTATTTCTTATTTTTTTATATTCTGTTCCCTATAGGAGATAAAAATAAGATATTTTCAATGATTTGAATAATATAAATTTAATGTTTTTTGCACAGTGATGTAATTAGATTAGATGGAGTTTGGGGAATTTCACACACTAGGATGCCAACAGAATCCCGTCCTGGAAATATAGCAATTGTCGCGGGTCTTTATGAAGATCCAAGTGCACTGTTTAAGGGTTGGAAAGAAAATCCTGTTGATTTTGATTCTGTTTTCAATCAAAGTCATCTATCATGGGGATGGGGCAGTCCAGATATTATATCTCTATTTTCAAAAGGTTAGTTAATGCGCAGTGAAACGGAGAAATTTGTTGTGGCCACTTTCAATTTTTATTATATTAAAGGTATCCACTACACAACACAATATCTTCCTGGAAGCTTCTAGGAAGATTTGTGAGGTTCGGATGGAAGCTTACTAAAAGCTTCCAGGAAGCTTTAAATGTCCGCCTTAAGGAAGCTTCCATTGGAAGCTTAAGAGAACCATCCACCGGAACCTTAAGCGAAGCTTCCAAGGAATCTCGAGGGAAGCTTCCAGTAAAATGTTTATTTTTCAATATTCTGGAGGAAAGGAAATTTATCCTTTATTCCATAAAAATGGATAAAATTCAGATAAATACTTAAAAAAAATCTTTAAAATTTTTAAAATGGAAGATTTTAGGAAGCTTCCGTTAAGGTTCTAAAAAAGCTTTCCTAAAAATTCCTGGGAAGGCTCCCTTGAGGACCCTTTTCTTTATTACTGGCACTAAAAAAAGTATAGGATTGAAATAAGCTGAGTGCTCAGGGCCCTAAGAAACCGTTACTGCTTAGGGCCCCATAGAGGGTAAATACGACCCTGAATGTTTATAAATAATTATCTATTTAATAGGCAAAAATGGAAATTTCAATGGAAAAAGTTATTCCGCTAGTTGGCAAGATTTTGACCCCTCATCATCAACTATCAAACTGGACTCCTGGGTATTTGAACAGTATCTACAATGGTTGAACCACGATGGACTTAGTGTTAAAGATAAAGATAAAATTATAGTTTTCTTTCATCTTTTGGGCTGCGATACTGCCGGTCACGTCAGTAAGCCGCACTCTAGGTAGGATATAAAAGGTTTACGAAGAAATTAATGATTTTCTATTCAAATATTACCTATATATTTAAGATTTAAGATTTTAATTAACATTTCTAGTGCCTATATTGATAATATAAAATATGTGGACAAAAGAATAGAGGAAATTGTCCATAAAACGGAAAACTATTTTGAGCCAGGAAGCACAGCCTATTTGTTTACTTCAGATCATGGAATGACTGATTGGGGATCACATGGAAGTGGTTCAAAGGATGAGACAGAAACACCGTTTATTGTTTGGGGTGCTGGGGTTGCCAAAAATTCATACGCACAAGAAATTGAACAAGCTGATTTGACTCCTTTAATATCAACTCTTTTAGGAATACCTGTTCCCGTCAATAATGAGGTGATTATAGAATTTATTAAAAAAAATACTTTAATCTTTTTTTGTTTCTCCCTGTTTTTTTTATAGTTCGCGTAAAAAATTTTCTCCATTTTGAAAAAAATATTACTTTACTGCCAAAAAATATTTCCAATCATGACAAATAATTTATGTTCCCTACATTGTGATTTATAGGGAATTTTAAAACTACATTTTCTTTCTTCTGAAAACAAAGAGTACGGTGTTCGTGCCCTCCTTCGAAATATAAAGCAATTAGCATTGCAAGTGGAGGCAAATCGTGAACTCAGTCTTGGTACAAGTAAAATGAGAACAAATTGGCGAGAGAAGCAAATAAGTGGAAATATTCTCAAAATTGAGACATTATTGCGCGAAGGAAAAATTACAGAAAGCATCGCTGAAGGAGAAAGAACTGTTTTATTTGCCAAAGTATCTTTAAATTATTTCCGACAGTATCAAAGAAATCGATTGATTTTATATTTAACACTAATGTGGCTAGGATGGATCACTTTATTGTTTTTGAAGATTACTGCCATGTCAAAACAACAAAATCAAAAAACATTTTTATTGAAATTAACATTCTGTGTTGCTCTCTTTTTACTGCTTGCTGAATATATGGGTAAAGTAACATCATACAAAGCATCTTTTGAACTGGTGACTAACGAACTGATTTAAAATTAACACATTTCATCCTTTCTGTATACCTCCGTATACGGAGGTAAATATTTAAGGATAAATCCGAAATATGTCCAGAATTAGTCCCCAAAAATCCGAATCCGAAATGAGTCTAGAATAATTCGAAATTTGTATGTAGACAATCTGCAACAATCTGGATTTAGTAAGAACTTTTCGACCCGATTAAATCTTGATTGTGGCGAACTGTTTGCGGATTGTCTTCACACAATTTTCCGGATTATTTAGGACTCATTGCGGATTCAATAATTACACAGACCGGATTAATATCGGATGTAACCAGACAAATTTTTGATAAAGAAAAATAAATACAGAAACCTGACCATAAACTGAACTGTTTCGGACTAATTCCGTATTAGTATGGAATCAGTACAAAATTTTAATCAAGATTGTTGAAAAGAAAGCGGCGTATTAATTTTAGAACAGTTCGTTAGTCCAAACTTGATCCTAAATTATTATCTTATATCTAATAATAAGAATTAGTAATTCACAAAAGACGACTAGTTACAATTTACAAATAGTAACAATTTAATCCTAATTTTTCAGTGTTTGGATATAAAGATCAACGTATATTAGGATATGGTATATTGTCAATTGTTTCCATATGGTTGGCGATTTACCAATTTATAAGTACATCATCTTTTCTGAAAATAAGGAGTACAAAATTTTTCTCATTTGGCATAATAATGATTGCAATATTAATTTTAATCATGTTCGCTGGATTAATCTACAGAACTTTCTTCACATTTGCCATGTTGTATGCTGTACTATTACAAAAGCTATTATTAAAACGAGGAAATTCACGGTTTTTATGGACGGGAATAATTTTAGCCGTTTTCCCATCATTACCAATCGTTGAATCTGAACCACGAATCACTGTTGTGTAAGTTTTTCTTAATTTCTTTTAATTTCTAATGGTGCGCAATTTTTTGAAACAAAATTTTTTCTTATATAATGAATTATTTTCAGATTAATAACTTTATGCTTAATTGGCCTGATATCTTATAAAAGAAAAGCATCAGGGAGAATAAAATGTTTCGAAATTGTACGACTTACGTTAACTGGATTAGTATATCTGGAATTTATAGATGGTCGTTCTTGGATATCGTGGCTAATTTTGTTCAGTACACCCATATGTATTTGGATGTATTCTCTAGAATTTGATGAAATGATTATGGGTGTTACTTTACATTTATCTTGCCCTCTTGTTTTACTCTCAACGTCATATGAACCTTTATTCTTTCTTGTACTGGCGTTTCACTTTTGTTATTGGCCAATTGAAACTGAGAGGAAAGATTTAATGGTTAATGCAACACATATAGATATGCAAGATTTGGTGAAAGCTGCTTCATTGGTATCCTTTTTGGAAAAAAAACAAGTGTTAATAGTTACCTTTCTGACATTAAGATTTTCCTCCTTATCGACCGATGATCAATAATTAATTTTCCACTTCCGATTATAGACCAACGCAGAATAAAAGGAAACTTGTTCGCAAACCAAGTATGGGATAGAAAAAGATACAAAATTACAAATATATCTCATCTGTTCTTTTCTATCCCATACTTGGTTTGAAAACAAGTTTCCCTTTATTCTGCGTTGGTCTATAATCGGAACTGGAAAATTTAATTATTGATCATCGGTCGATAATGAAGAAAATCTTAATTATTGTGTCATATATAAACTTATTGTGCTTTGGCCTTTTACAGCAGTTTAGTAAAATTAACTACAATAATTCTTATGGTTAAGAATTTTTAACTCATCTATCCGATTAAAATTTCCTTAATCAAACAAAATAGATGTTATACACATTGCTCTGCTTTTTTGGTACGGGAAATATGGCGAGCATTAGTTCTTTCGATCCAAGGTGGACAAGACATTTCGTTACTGTTTTCTCTCCATTTACAATGATGATTCTTATTTTACTGAAAATAATGATACCATTGATATTGGTTGGCTGTGCGAGTCGTGCCTTTGCATCGTCTACAGTATTTGCTGGAGTGCTTTTCCTTGGCAATTGTCTGACTTTGCCACTTATTTATGGGGTTACGAATCAAGGAAGTTGGTTGGATATAGGTAGTGCTATCAGTAGATTTATAATAGCACTCACATTACCATATGCTCTGTTCATTTTATATTATCTTTCTTATGCATTTATATCCTTACGTTTTACAAACACTTTGAAAAGTGCTTTTAAAAAAGCCTCTCAAAGTGTTTGAAATTTATACATCTGTAAATTGATCAATATTAGGATGAACAAAATCGTTTGCATTTTGAATAACGTGACAGCTATTTTTGTAAATACATCGCATCAATCATAGTTTAACTGAAAGTTAATTAATTAAGTTAATTAATTGTTAATCTGTTACTTAAAGTATTAACTACGAAGAGTATTAAAGACTGTTAAGTGTCTAAGCGGCTTACTCGTAATGGCGTGACATAAAGTGCGCCTCAAAATAGAGTGGGGACAATGAGAGTAAGAGAGAAATTTTTCACTCGCCATTCTCACTCTCATTGCCCTCACTCCATCTTGAGGCGCGCTTTCTATCGCGCCATTATTTCGGGCGAGCCGCTTACTTTAGCACGCTAAAAACCGTTTAAACTTTCATAGAGACTATAACAATAAGTAGGATATAAAATTAATAAGTCGCCTTATTATTAATATTGGCCAATATTTTTATTTGTGAGAATATAAGTAATAAGATAAAAAATATTTAAAATATTTTATATTCACTTTAAAATACTAAAAATGCTTCTAATCAATATTTATTATAGAATTTTACAAAAATCCTTATTAAAAAATTTTACCCTGACTGGATATATGATGACTGCTAATGTTCGCAAAATATGTAAATATATATATATATATAAGTAATAAATAATATATACGACTAAAAAATAGAAATTATTTAAAGTACAAGAAAAATTAATTAACAATTTCAACTATTTTAATGTTTACTATAAATATAAAATATGAAACAGTCCACAAAAAAAATACACTAAATACGATGACATACACGAATGAATGATTTCCAATTGATTTAAATACAAAATAAGGGAATAATTACATTGAGGGACAAACTGATTTAACACAAAAGGATATTTTGGATCTATTACATTATTTATCGGTAGTTGATAAAGTCGCGAGAAGAGATGGTAGGTACATTACTTGTCACGTGAAAAACAAAATGTTTTTATAACGTTCTACTTACTGTCCTTTATTTTAAAACAGGAATAATTTTATATGGTTTGAATTTAATTCAAAATATTTCACACCTCACACACAGCCGGATTCAAAATACTATTAAAAGTTTAATTTCGATAAAAGGAAAATAATATAAAAATAAACACTTAAAGGTCAAAGAAGAATAAAACAGGAAGCGAACGAAAGTATGAGATAGAAAAGGACGGGCGATATTTCTATCCTTTTCTATCATATAGGTACTAACGTTTCTGTTTTATTCTGCGCGCTGGCCCAAAATAAAATCGCTTGCGCACGATGACATCAGTCCAGGGACGCAGTGTCCACATCTAAACCCGCGGTCCCTCCCTTCAAAAGTTAAACCAAATAATCTTTTCATATAAAAGAGTGTAAATCACGGAACAATTTCCTTATACAATTTATTTATCGGAAAATAAAAATAATAAAAATTCGTTCATTGTCACTTACAAATAACCGTTTTCTTCATTTTAAAATGTGCGTACAAGATTTTAATTTTACATGATATAAAGAACCAAAAAATTTTTTTTTAAATTATACAGGTAAAAAGTTTTTCTAAAAAGTAAAGTAAAATCTAAAGTAAAACATGTTTTGTAAAAAATTTCAAGATGAATTAGAAAAAAATTCCACAAAGCAAAAAACTGTAGAAAGAGGATCAACTTATTGTGCATTAAATATATTCAATAAAAACTAATTTCGATTTTACATAATTAAAAATTAACGTTTAATCAAGATAAATTTGTCTCAAACATAACCAAAATTCGTTTGCTTTTATTAAGGTCCCTTTCTTCAGAGCGCGTCACACATATTGTATACATTTAAAATTAATAATAAAGTATATTTGAATTAATTTGTTTCGTAATTAATTTACTTAATTAAGTTTCAATTTTTCTACCGTTAAATTAATTCGCTTTGTACCACCTCCCCTCGATTTCTGTCTTTTCTTTTTGAAACGTGTCTATGGTGACGTGTAAAAAGTTATTTTAAAAAAATACATTAGGTATAGACATAATTTATATCCAAAGGAATGGATCTAGGACTTACGTATACATCATTTTTAGCGAATCATAACAGTAAAAGTCAAAAGGAAATATTATTAGTAAAAAAAAGGAGGATTTACACTGTCTTCAAAAACATTAAAGGTTATGATGATTACCCAAAATTGAGTCTCTTAAAACCATTCAATTGTTTTTAGAAACTTTAATTTCATGTTGTATATATACCAAAAATCGGCGATTGTAAATTTTTAAAACACAATTCACGAAAGTTCTTTATTTTATCGGTAAATACTTTGCAATATAATGAACAGAAGGCGTATCAAGCAACAGAAACGAAATGTCTCGAAAACAATTAAATGCAGTTAACAGCCGTAAAATTAATTATAAATTATTTTCGAGTCATTCATTTATCTGTTTTTTAACAAAGGTTCTGCGTACAATATTATTATTTATAATATTAAAAGCACATATGTAATTATTTAACTATTTGATTGAATAGTTAAATAATTAAATATCTACTGTTTTAATTTTGTGTAAAACTATTTAATTTTTATATTATATTTTTCTTTTTTTCTTAATCATTGCTTTTCGCTTCTTTTCCATAGACTCCATTCGTATATCTTCTAAATCTTCCATTATACCTAAAACAATAAAATTTACATTTTAAAAATTTAATGTTCGAGTTTTTATCCTTCTGCCTATGCTGACTTCTTCTCTCTCTATCGCTTTTAAACTTAATTCCCATAGTCCCCACCAGCAGTTACCGGATTAAGTCAAATTGAGGCCCCCCATTTTTTAAAATTAAAATACAATGTTAAAAATCTGCATTAAACAAAGTTATTAATTTTGGCAGCTTCTCATCGAACTTATCTTTCAGCTTTTCTTTTTTGCGCGCCACTTTCAATTCATCTCATGATTACAGTTTTTAAAAAAGTACTAATATTAATCTTAATCTGAAAAATTAATCAGACACCGGCCAGCAGAGAAACGTAAACACCACCGAGTGGTAGGTTAGAGATTTCTAGCAAACGTATAATAATAGTTAAAATAAACAATAAAAATGTATACTTGAGATTTAACTTATTTTCGTTATATCTTTGAAATTAGATACTTTTTATTTAATTTTTCATTTTGCAATTTGGAGGCCCCCTAAGAAGTGAGGCTCAGGGCAGTTGCCCTTCTTGCCCCCCCCCCCTAAATCCGGCACTGCCCACCAGGCGAGATACGGTCAGATAGACGATTTTAGATAATAACTGTCACATAAGTAGACAGAGGATTATTGGGATCAGCAGATCACATATTTCAGATTCATTTATTTTATATTTTATACTAAAAAATTTATTAGACTTACCAATTTTAGTCGAGACATATTCTTCTTTTAACTGCTGAGCAAAATTACTCTCCATTGCTCTATCGTCATCTTCGTCATCATCATCATAGTAATTTTTATATTTGTTCTTATCATAACCGAAAATTTCACTTATATATTTACTATAATCTTCATTGCCATTATCTTCCTCACCATTATCAATAAAATCGTCTAATTCAGAATCATACTCATCATCATCATCATCATTAAATATCGCTCTACCTGAAAAAAACAATATTCTTACGGTTATTAAAAAGAAGAAAATTTAACTAAAATTGTAACGGAAGGTAAATTATTATCAATTAATATCAAAAGTTTATTCTGGTCTTTAATTAATTGAAAGACCGGGGTGAATTTTGTTAAAGGATGAGTCCTGAGTGTCGTCATGGAAACGACGCATGCGTGATGATTGATCGATACGCACGTGTTGATGGTTTGATGACATTTCTGGATCGATCGTCCTTAAGTGTACATCAATATATTATTTTATAGTCGATAATTGAATTTTGTGAGTGTCTTCAGTGGAGAGGTACTTTAGCGATTGAAAGACTACGAATATTTGAAAATACGACCAACTGTGTGTAAAATTGATCAATAAAAATCTTTAATCGACAACGCTCAATTTTAACTGGGTTCATCTGTTGATAAAGTTAACTTAATATTTGAACCCCGACAGTTTTTGAACCCGGACCGCACCGGGTGGAGGAAGATAATCAATTTTAAATACAAACTTAATTAGGATAAATAAGAAATATTCCTGTTTCAATGTTTAAAATTAAAGGCTTGTTAGTGAAAATAACATCATTTTTCGATTAAGACGATAATCAAAAACGTAAGTTTCATTAATAATAAAAATAATAATAATACTGTCAATCCTTCTATATGACGGATCAGCCTGATACTTCTCCTTCTCCTATTATTCACTTTGGCGGGTGACTACGTCACACCTCCCAACCACTTTTTCAGGGTTGTCCAAATGTAACGCTTTACGTGAAAGACACCTAACGTGGCAACGAATTATAGGTTATGTTTAGGAAAGTTTTTGCTTGATTTAAGATTCATTTTTAACTATTTGATCGCAAAAACTATATTTATTAACTATTTTATATACTAAATAATTAATAACAACTGTTTTTGACTTCAGGTAATTAAAGAAAGAAAAAACTTTCCTAAACGTAACCTATAATTCGTTGTCACGTTAGGTCCCTTTCACCGTGGAGCGTCACATATTTCGTTTAGGGCCCACTGGGAGACACTGTTTTCGTAGAATAATTTAATATACATAATATAAATAATATAGGTATATTTAAATTCATAAATTTATAGTTTTATACCAATAATTACACAGCCCCACAAAAAAAGTGTTGTGCGCGGCAGACCAGACTAGTCCTTCCTTACGTATTTTGGCGCGCTGAACACGAATCCGAAGTCCATTTTGCTCCATCACGTCAGGATTTTTTTAACCTCAAAAAACATGTCGGATTTTGAGAGGTAGGTTATTTTTT
>JUFY01032582.1:0-139000 GCA_001855655.1 Leptopilina clavipes
CAAAGGGAAAATTTATTTCAACTCGTTAGTTTCAATTAGGGAGTGAAATAGTAAAATTTTACTAAAAATCAGTTGAAACAAATTTTGAATTATTTTTAATTAGTGGTGGAAATAAAATTTCAATGGGAAAATTTATTCAAACTCGTTAGTTTCAATTCGGGAGTGAAATAAGTAAAATTTTACTAAAAATTAGTGAAAATGCTTAATAGTTTAAAATATTGGATAACTTTTCCCTACTTCAGATTTAAATAATAAGTACCAAACATAAAAAAAATTGATTTCTTTTTTCGTCTGTAAATATGAAAAAATAGATTCTAATCAATTATTGCGACCATTCATGTAATATTGATCATACACCGTACAAGAAATCTATATATAATTTTCATTCTACCACGAAATAATAAAGTCTAGCCAACTCACACATTCCAGACAGTCGAATGACTTGCTCTTATAGACGTAATGTGAAATATTTTCTCTAGCAAAACTATAAATCATTTAAAAAGACTATTTCTCTGTTGATCGCTGCGAGAATTCGATATTTTTTCTCTCTTCCATTACAAGAAGTTAATCATTATTTATTTTTATAAATTAAAACAACTTTCCAATTACATTATTCATTTTTAGCAAAAATAACATGGAAAATTATAACAACTATAACTCTCTAAATCTGAATTAGTAGAAATTTTAACTTAAATTAGTAACTGACTTATTTTAGTTTGTAAATTAAGCAAACTGCTGATAAAGTAGAGAAAATTTTGTTTACTTTTTACTAGCAAAATTTAACTAATTCAAAAGCAAAGAGTCACACCCAGAGAAAAGATATATTTGTCTCAGAGCCAACTAAACTATTTATTTGGACCAAATAAATTTTATTTGGTTCAAATAAATATTTATTTGGTTCAAATAAAATTTTTATTTGGTTCAAATAAAATTTTTATTTAAAACAAAAAAATAATTTAGTTGGCTCTGAGACAAATATACGTTTACTTAACTCAAATAAATTATATTTGGTTCAAATAAAACATTTCTCTGCGTGCAGTAACTGATTTAAATTAGTAAACATTTTACTAATTCAGATCTAAAGAGTAAAAAATTGATCACTTTCTTAAAAAAGTTAATAATAATTTTATTTTTTTAATTTGTTACTACTCAAATATTGTAAATATAATAAAAAATAAAAGAAATTTAAAAATTTAAATATAATAAAATTTACAGTTATTTCTTTTAAAACGGTATAATTATGAAAGTTTATTTCTATTACACAACATCAGGAAACAAATTTGGTTTTTATAGTAATTATAAATAACAGTTTATATCCTATTGTATCTTTTTAGTACAAAAAATAATTCTATAATCTGTTCCTTATTACCTCCTTTTCCTTTATTACACTGAAACCGAGTCTTTGATGTCCCAGTAGAATATGAGTGTTATCGTAAGACAGATTGAATTATTCTTTTTAAATTCAAAATATAAACAACCTCATTGTTATTATATTTGATAATTGCCGTTCTATTTTTCATCTGACTAAAATTTTTTTCCAATTCCCTTAAATTGTGAATTTTAACTCTTTTAAATCACCTCGATAAATAAAAGAAAATTCTCGGAAAATTCTAATGGCATAAATTTCAAAAAAAAAAAGGAAAAAAATTGACACATATAAAGTTTGCAGCAAAAATTATTGGTTTAAAATTTTCTTGTGTGTAAAGTTTTATTTGTTCGGGATTTCTATTGCGCCAATAACTTATTGAACATTGAAAAAGTATGAAACAAGTTTAATATCCGCTCTCCGGTACCAACTTCAAATTACTTCAAGACACGCTCTGAACATGACAGTTGAAATATATCTAAACATTGTATTGGTTTTGTATTTTGACCCATAATAAAAGCGTTAAACGTTTTCAACGCAGGAAACAAGAAGCATTTGTAAAAAAAAAAAATGATTTTATTCTAAGAAATAAGGAAAAATTATTAATCCCCGTAATCCAAGATACAAATGACGAAAATTTACTTGGGAAATATATTTTATGTTATTACTGTCATAAGTCAACTTTTCGGAATTCAGTGTAAGAGGAAATTTTTCTTCTATTTTATTACATATATCCAAGAAAAGAAAGGAGGAATTTTTATAATACAGAAATTTTTAATCTTAAAATCATGTTTTATATTTGTCAAGCGTAATAACTTGGAATATATTTTTCTACCCCAAAAGCATTTGACTATCAGCATAAAAATGAGTGGTATAAACAGTATCCAGATTGCGCTGGGAAAACTCAGTCTCCTTTGGATATTAACACAAGCCACATAAAAACTGAAATCAAGAATCCAATCAGATTCAAGGGTCACGATCACCAACCACGAGAAATGTATTTAAAGAATAATGGTCACACTGGTAAATCGAAAAATATTTCAAAAAAAAAAATTTCATTATAACTAAATTTTCCAATGTTTAGTTTTTTTCTACACTAAAAAAAATTTATTTGATTCAAATAACTTGTCTATTATCAAATAAATATTTATTTGTATCATATAAATTTTATTTAAATCAAATAAATAGTATTTGATTCGAATACAGAAATTATTGATTCAATTATAGTTTATTTGATTTAAATAAAAATTATTTGGTTCAAGTAAATATTTATTCGATAATAGACAAGTAATCGGTTATTTGAATCAAATAAATTTTTTTCAGTGTATAACTAAAATTAAAAGTATTCTGAACTTTTTGTCAATAAGACTTGAAGTTGATAAAATTTAGATAGATTTTAATTAGACGGGTAAGATATTAAATAGAAAAAAATTAAATATAAAAAGTTTTCTTTTTTCAAAATAGTGGTAATTAATGCTGTATATTCGTCTGAGGAACCAAGTGTGGAAGGTGGATCTCTTAATGGAACGTACATTTTAGACAGCATTCATTTCCATTGGGGCTGCAGAAATAACAGAGGAAGTGAACATACTATTAATGGAAAGCAGTAAGACTTCTTTTCATCTGTTTACAATCAGAATAATAAAATACAAAAGAGCCTTGAAAATAAAATCAAATGATAATTATTTAAATTTTTAATTAATTGTTCTCTTGGAAAATTTTATTATTAATTAATTATTAATAATATTCACATTATTATTATAAAATTAATTTGATTAATAATTACTCATTATTATAATTATAATTATTATAATTAATTATAATTAATCATTATTATAATTATAATTATTAATTCTATTTTCTATTAACAATTAATAATCATTATAATTACAATTAAATTAATTCCAGTAGAGTTCAATTAAGTAAAATTTTATTTTTCTCTATTGAAATTATTTATTAGGAAAATTAATTATATTGTAAATAATTTGAACTGTAGATAATGAAGTAAATATAATAAATAAATAATTCTAAAATGATAAAACAACAAATTTATCATAATTCACATAGTTTGACTTTGGAAATGCATATGGTACATTATAGTGATAATTACTGCTCAATGCAAGATGCTCAAGATAAACCTAACGGGCTTGCTGTGATTGGAATATTTTTCAAGGTAATTTTGTTTTTTAATGTATTTTTTAATATTTAAATTTAATATTTAATATTTTTAATATTTATTTTTTATAAAAAATAATACTTAATTTTTTAACTTTACAAATAGATTTGCAATAAACACGACTCGACACTTAGACCTTTAGTTGAAAACCTGAGAAAGGTAAAAAATATAAATGAAAGATCATCAATAAAGCCATTTTCGCTCAAGGTTTTTAATTTAAAGGAAGAAATTAAATTAATCACGTATCAGGGATCGTTAACAACTCCTCCATGTTATCCAACTGTGACTTGGATACTGGCGGGAAAAATTCACAAAATCACTAATCAACAGGTCAGATTTTCTATTTTAATAAACTCTCTCTCTCTCTCTCTCTCTCTCTCTCTCTCTCTTTTAATTTAACTCTCAGAAAAAAGAATCAACCAACATTAATTAATTAATAATATCAATAATTAAAAATTAAAATGAATAATTTAATAAATGATTTTTTAATTTTTCCCCATATATATTTATAATAATAATGGCATTTTAAATAAAGATGCTAATAAATGCCAAATATTTAAATATATATTCTAAAAAAACATCTAACAATTCTCATTTTTAGATGGAAGAATTTAGAAAGATAAAATTAAATCATGGAAATCTGGAAAATATTCGACCAGTGCAACCATTAAATAATCGCGTTTTAAATATTGTTAAAGGTTCAATGTGCAGAATATAAATGTGTAAATTAATAAATAAATTATTTATAATTAATTTTGCACAATGAAAATTATAACTTTTAAAGTTATAAAATGCATAAATAAATAATGAGGAGAGAAGTTAATTTATTATATTTATAAACATATGAATTCGTTAATAATTATGGTAATTATTAAACACAATTATAACTGTATTATATGTAAATATATACATACACGATATGTACAATAAAACTACATATAACTTTAATTCTAAATTAACTGTTCAGTAATGCAGAATAAATAAAAAATAATATATATATATATCTATTGAAAAACGAGAATTTCACGTGAAAAATAAAGTAATATAATTAGATGCAAAGAAAGCAATTTTTCATTCCAGATTGAGGAAACGATTAAAGGTCAAAGATGCTAAAAGAAAATCTATCATGTATCTAGACTGAGAAAACTACCTTTTACGAAGGCGTACAGCTATAAAATTTTTCTGGTGAAACTTCCTTTATTGCAGTTGAATCGAAGTTTTCGGTTTCCGAGTTATTAGACGACTATTTATGAGTAAGACAACCTGCTTTTATTCTATTTATGAGTACTCTTTGCTGACTCAAAGACTTTTTTCTTCCATAGTTATATATATAGATGTCATGATAAAATTTACAAGGCATTATATTTCTTTAAACCAAAGAATAATTTATATAAAAATAAAGGCAGAAAAAAAATTATATTTTTCCTACTTGTCACTGTACGATAATTAATTTTATATAATTATTCATTTATTTATTTCATACAGAAATAGAATTTAAATAAACTATTAAATTTCATTATCTCTATTCATTCGTTAGATTCGATAATTTGCATAAATAATTTATTGTTTGATCAACACTAATTCTTTTTTAATTTAATAACTGATGCGTTTTTACACTGAAAGAAAATTTATCTGATTCAAATAATGAATTTCTTGTTTAGTATATCAAATAAATATTTATTTGTATCAAATAAATTTTATTTAAATCAAATAAACTGTATCAATAATAATATTGAATGAATAATTTCTGTATTTGAACCAAGTAGCACTTCATTGAATTTGATAATAAAATTAATTTATGATACAAATAAATATTTTTTTTATAGTCAAATAATTCATTATTTGAATCAATTAATTTTTTTTCAGTGTACATATGGCAAAGTGTTTAATATAAAATTATATACGATTAATAAATATTTATTACATATTTATTAATTGTATAGTTATTATTTTCTTGAAGTTAATATATATTTTGCGAAATATTACCATCTAATTCAAGTGACATATTTTATTATGTATATATAAACTTATAAAGAACTTCAAGGAAGTTTGAATTAAGTTTAGTCAAATGTTAACACCTGGTATGTGTCTGTGACATGAGCAAAAGGGACCATAGAACCATTACAATCTTCCACAGATGCTCCATTCGCACTAATTAGAACATGGATCAGAAAATAATTGGATACAAACGGACAAAGGAGCTTATAAACCAAATAGACTAGACGTTTCCCTCAGAAATTGTCTTTTTGTTCAAATCAGTTTAAACTGATTGCGCGTTATCTCACTTTTTTCCACTTCGCCAAGTGGAAAATTATTTATTACTTCAAATTTTATAATTTCTATAATACCTTTACTTTTTCTATATTATATATATTTGAAACGTCGATTCAAAACTAAATTAAAATCTAAAAATTTTGTCCGACTGGAACATTCTTTTACTACTGTCCACTACAAAAATGGCAATAAGAATTTAATGATAATTTTCCAAAAACAAATTTGTGCCAACTGGATGAGATTATTTTTATATAATTAATTAAGGCAATAAAACCAACTTACCAAAATCTGTCGGAATTCACAAGAAACTTAACGTTGTCTGGATGAAACACACTTTCACTACTGATTATGGATATTACGAATTTTGTCACGCTGCCACTCTTATACACTGGAAAAAAAATTTATCTGATTCAAATAATGAATTACTTGTTTAGCATTAAATAAATATTTACTTGAAGCAAATAATTTTTATTTAAATCAAAAAAACTGTATAATTGAGTCAATAATATTTCTGTATATTAAAATCAAATACTATTCAATTGACTCAAATAAAAATTATTTGTTTTTGTTCATTAAGTATAACAGTTGTAAGTAAAAAAATATAAACTTCTATTTATCAAAAAATGATACTGTAAAATAAATATAAAGAAAATAGTTTTAAATTCAAAAACGCGTACAATTTGAAAATTATCAATCTCCCCCTTCTGTTATATTGTACCTATATTATATTCCAATCATCGTTTGCAATTTCGTCATTAAAAATGTAGATTTTATTATAGAAGACATGAAAAATTGATATCAGGAAAAGTGCAGAAACATTTGATTTGCTTTAATATTCATATAGTCGGAGATTTCTCTCGTTTGCCTTTTTTCATCCCCCACCCATCAAGACGCAGTTCCATAATATACATATTCATGTTGAACTAAAAGATAAAGATTTGCTACACGAAAAGGAAATCACTACCCTCTCTAAAAATGAAAGTTTTCATGATAATTGCTTTTGCAAGCTTTTTACATTCAACATCGTACACTTTTCTATATGTAAAAATACAAAAAAAATATTTTGATGAAAACATTTATTTTTAAGTTTCAAATTTCAACTTTTCATTTATAGTTTTTTATTAAAGCAGACGGGGAAAAAAATGTTGTCTCTTATTTTTTTTAAAGTTATTTTTCGCAAAAATAGAAAAATCTTCATTTTAGAAGAAATTATGATTTTCATATTTTCTAAAATAAAGACAACAGTTTCTCCCCCCTTTTTTTCTGTTATTTTGTATTTTATATTTTTCTTTATTTATTTTATATATTTATTTTATTTTTGTCAATTATTTTGAATGTCGAAATCAGTCGATAGTTATCAGCGGACGATAATTCAAAGTATTTTGGTAAATCAAAAAAGATAAGAAAATATAATATAATTTATAAATATTAATTATTAATTATAATTAAAAATTCAAACACCAATCGATATTTTCAAAAAAAGGGAATATGAAGTTAAAATTATTAATATCAAGTGTAGTTTACCATCTGATAATTCTAGAAGTTTTCTATAAATCTTGACAAGTTTAGAAATCCAAACGCAAGCGGCAGCACCTTATAGATTTCAAATTTAAAAAATTGGAAAAATTGCAACTGAATATTCATTCAATGAAGGAAATTAGGCAGCACCTTATAGATTTCAAATTTAAAAAATTGGAAAAATTGCAACTGAATATTCATTCAACGAAGGAAATTAAATTCAGTTATTAATTATTGAAAAAATGAATGTCAAGATAAACCAAAAAATGAATGAAAATAAAATCTATCAACTCAGCGAAATAATGTTTTTAGTTTAGTACGTTTTGTGTACGAAAAGACAGTAAATATTGAATGTTAATTAGTTTATTATGTCAGAGATAAATTTATATGAATTACCTGCTTAAAAAAAAGAAACAGTGAGCATCTGTTTCAACATTTCTTCTTGTCATACAAATAGAATTGTAAAAAAAAATTTTTCTTTTGTTCTTCAAGCTCTTTCTAATCGAATGTCTTCACCGAAAAGGGTTTCTTTTCCCGTGTAAATTCTCTCGTGTTCAGAACAATCACAAGCTGAAGTAGGTTCGCGTGGTTCATTGGAATAGACTTTTTTACATTGACACGATTTCAATTGCTTTTCTTCAGTTTCATAGCACGGTGAAGAAGGATCCTGAAAAGTTTTATTTCAAAAAATAATTTGAATCTCAATAACTTCACTTTGTAATTTCATATATATTATACTTTATTTTATTTTCCCATTTATAAAAATTGATTATCTCACCTGCATTTGAATATCACAACAAGGTGGTTCCTCTGCGGGAGGAGTTGTTTCTTTCTTCTTCTGAAAATCGGAATTATCCTGTGATTTTTCCTGAAAATCTTGATTATCTCTTATTGTACCCTGTGAATCTTGATCCTTTCCAATTCCCGATTTTTCATCACTCTCTGCTTCACGATCCTTTTTCCTCCGCCAATCATCTTCCAATGTTTCTGAATTTTTTTTAGTCGATTTTTTTTTCGGTGGACAGGGATGTTTCGCGTACTTTACACCCCAGTCGACACTATTATTTACTGAAATAACTGAGAATTTTATTTTAATTTACTTTATGATAAATAATAGAAGTCTATATAGTAATATTGATATTTATATAAATTTATCATTGATCAAATAATTTGTTTAAATAAATGTTTTATCTGTTTGAAGTTTAAATTTTAACTTTATTCTAATAAATGTAATACTGTCAAAAATTAGTTAATAATGGACAAAAGTTTCGAAATATTGAAAAAATTTATCAACTCACCACATTCGTATAATTTGTCCAAAATACTTTTTCTTTCATCGCTCATTATATGTAAGACTATTTGGAAAAAATTTAGTTCAATTATAATTTTGTCAGTGGTGTTTGGTTAGAATTTAGAAAAGTCAAAATTTTGCAAATATAGATTGATGGTTATTTTTTTAAATCACAAACAAAAAAACTTGATTTCATTTTTTTCTGATTGATTTCATTTATTTGTTGTTTAAAATTTTTTATTTATTCATCTTTTTATTCTTTGAAGTTCTTCAAAAGAGCAAATATAAAAATTAGAAAAAAAAACAAGTGTATTAATTAAAATTTAAAATAATCAAATATCAAAAAAAGAAAAAAAAACAATAGCGTTCGGTAGCAATTCTGTGATCCATAGCTACCAATCACTGCGAATTGTCACACTCGGATAATAATGACCAGCGCAAGTGCGCATTTTAATCATAAACCGTTGCGTTGGCGTGACCTCTCTTAATTTCCGCAGACTCCGCTAATGACGAAATCGTCATCAAATTTAGAGTGCGGAATGATGTCAGGCCGCGCACTTTAGCTTTAAGCAAAAGAAAAAAAAATTTTTTTTTTAACAACATTATGAAAAGAGTTTATTGTCCAGAGCGAACGTCAACAGCGTGGAAGCATGACTGGGAATTAGGTGAAGTCTATATAATACAGTTTTTTATGTACATTATTATTTTTTTTATACTTCTAAATGAATTTTCTTTCTGTTCCTATGAATCTGACAAAAAAAAATTCTAAAAATTTGAAGAATTTACCCCAAACGCTTAAGACGAATTTTTTTCCTATTTCTATTTAGATAGATAAGGAAATTTTTTAGAGACGAAGATATGGATCTTCCCAACTAAATATTGAGGATTAGAATTACTAAAAACTGAAACTAACAGAAATAGAATTTGTATAAAAAAATGAATCTACAAAAGATTGAAAATCCAAACCACCAAAAATGAAATTAAAACAATATAAGTATTGTTTTAAATTGAAACAATAAAATTATTCTATAAAATTACTAAAACTCGAATATTTTAGAATGAAGATTTTTTCAGAGAAAAACATATAATTTGGGTTATATAAACATTATTCAATTCTACAGTAATATTTACGCTAATAATGGCCAATCAAACAAAAATTTTAATTCTCTGTATATAATGATCGCTTCATTAATAATTTCAAATAAAATTTGATGATAAGTCTATAAAAGTCACACCGTTACGGGTCTACAACAAGACGCACTTAACTTACTCGTTTATTACAGTGTTTAGTTTCAAAGTTGTGAGAGTCATTTTATTAATAATGACGTTTGGTGTAATTTCTCGGTATTCAATCAAATTAATTAGTTGAAAGTCATTAATTTTTAAAATCATCGTTACGATTTTTATACTCAACAATTTTTACGATTATATACATACCTATATTATAATATTTAAAGACTCGTTTAATAAATTGTTATGTTAACAAATTATTTTTAATTTAAAAAAAATTGTATTAAAAATTTTATTTAATTTCTTTTTTTTATAAATTGTAAAGCTTTTAGATTGACCCAATTTTAAAGGGATTTTAAACTTAATTGACAATTCAATTATTAAAATAATTGTTAATTTAATTCCGTTCGATTGAAGCCACCACTGATTGTCAATTATATGTTATCGATTTTATAAGTACCGACGATTGAAAATTCTAACTGCTATTGATTGAAATTAATATTATTTTAAATAATCAATTGCCTAACAAGTACGACGAATTAATAAAGAAAATTGTTTATAAAAATGTTAATTTGTTTATGCAAAATAAATAAACAATATTTTGCACATTATTAATTTTTATATTCATATCTATTGTTTCTGTAGAAAGGTGAAAGAATTCCCTCTCTTTCACTGTAATGGAACTTGGTTTAAATAGAAACCAGTCAAGATGCAATTCATTAGTTTCTGGAATCAATCGCGAATGAAAAGAAGTCATACCGTCATGCTTTGCTTAGAAATGTAAATGTGACAATTGTTTCCAAATAAGTGAATAATTATAATTTTCTAAAATTTTACATATTTTTTTTAATAAAATTTTTTGTTAAAAAAAAATTCCAAAGAATTCAAAATTAACAAAATTGGTTCATTAAATTTTTAATTAATATTTTTCTAATGCCAGTGAAATAAAAATTTTCTACATAATTTAATCTTGATCAAGTTTTTAAATTTATAATTATTTTGAAAAACAATTTTGAATAAATTTTAATATATGAATAGAAATAAATTTTTTAAGATACAATTCAATTCATATTTTTTAACATATCACATTTATATTTTCAAGCTCTACACATCGTTATATAGACTATTATTATTATTTGCTACTATAACCGTTATTTTATGTACGTGATACTTGAAAAAAAGGTATTAAAAATTATTTTTCACTTTTTCATTAGTTTGTGAATATTTTTCTCTGTGATTTAACAAAAAGTTTAAAAAGTGAATAATAGTGTATGAAACTTTAGTGCTTCCGGAAAGTGTCAAAATGTGTATAAAATTTCCCTCTGCAACTAAATATAAAACAAAAATAATTTTTATTCCTTTTTTTCATAAATTTCAAATTGCATTTGAACTGGTTCTATCATTCTATTTACTTTAATAATTTTTATTTTCGAAAAATAATTTTAAAAAAACGCGATAACTTTTCAAAAAAAAATTATTTTTATTCATTTTAGATAATTCAAAAAAAAATATGGTACCAATTTGATTTTATCTCTTAAATTTCCAAATTTCAATGAAACAAAATTCTTGAGGTCTCGAATATTTGCCAAATTTTTTGCCCGAAAAAATCAATATTTTGCACTGTGATACGCTTCATAGATTTTGGTTATTCAATAGATCATTGATTAACACGGTTGCACCTACAAATTACAGCTAATGGCAATAAGCAATAATTGGTAACAGTAACTTTTCTATGGGACACTCGCTGAAGCAAAACTAACTACCGCGAGAATTGAAGAATAAACAATTCGCCCATTAAATCTGAAATGTCGTTAATAAAATTAATTTACAATTCGAAATAACTTTGAACAAAAAAAACCTAAACAGCACATTTGATTCATTAAAAACTTTAAATTACAGGAATATGAAGTTTCGAGTGACGTTGTTTATTATTAGTTTACAAACAACGTCGTTGTCTTGGATTTTTTTAATAATTACTGGATTAATAGACAATTGCATATTCGCCGAGAATAGTGTTTATCCAAATGAGGATGTTAATTATATTATGGAAAATTCATCGGAAATTACTAAATCAATTCCAAATTCATCAACAGAAAATCCATCAAATTTTGAGAGAAAAGCTCGAATATTACATAATTTAGAATACCCTCTAATACAGGTATATATATTTAGTTTTTTTTAAAGCACTCAATTATTTCACTGTAGTTTTCTTTTTAAATAGATTGAAAATAAAAAAATTTTTTTCCATCTATAAAAAAGAATAATCGATAAATTTTTTAGGAAACACCTCAAAAATTGTCGAATAACAGCGAAGCACAAGATCGATCATTCGAAAATGAAGTAACAATGCGAAAAAATTTAGATAAAAATAATTTCAATAAAAAATCAAGTCCACAAAGTTTATCGAGAATTTACAATAAATCTGTAACTCAAGGTAAACGAGAGACTCATGAAACTGTAAGAAAAACGCCTACTGACGCTAATCAGTACGATGTTCAAGATTACAAGGGTGAGCAATTTTTAATCCTACTTTTTCAGAAGAAAATTGTATTTCAGTTAAAAATTAAAACACCCCTACTGTTTGTTAATCTTTCAATAAAAAAAATTTAAATAAAATATAATTTGAAAAATAATTTTCAGATTACTATCAACAGCAGCAAAAACTTTACCAGCAACAGCAACAATATCAGCAACAAGCGACAAACGATTATGCCGAGGGTTATAGTACAATACCCTCGAATGCTTATATTGATGAATACAAAGACTCAAAAGATTACGTTGAGGAACAAGATGCGCAACATTGGCGCAATTCTTATTATCCGACATCAAGTGGTCCAGCGTCGTATGGTTGCTCATGCTATAGAAATTCAGCCACCGCAACGGCACAAATGGCGAGCAATAGACAAGGTTGCGATAATTTGGGTGCAACATTTCTACAAACACTTTTGCTGCTGCTTGGCAATCTTTGGCAATTGATTCAAATAACGGCAACCAGTGCCATTCCCTTTGTGATACCAATTCTTGCACTGAAACTCATTCTTGTACCTATAAAAATATTCAAATTCCTTCAATTAATCAAATTCTTTTGCAAGCTCTTCATTATATTACCATTTATAATTCGCGTCATTTATCCCGCAATTACGGAAGGATTTTTGGAAAATTTGTTCTACTCGAAGGATCATCATCCCGATCATGAATACGATCATTCGGAGAGTCGTGAAGAGAGCAACGGTACTGGAACTTGGCACAGTGATCTTAAACGGTACATTCAACATTACAGTAGTTTTGCCGATGACGCACTCCTTCGCTCTTGTCCCAGTAAAGTCGCCTGTGAATTGGGTGCTTTTCTATCCACTTCAGCCACTGTACTCCCTGAAAAATTATCCAAATATCTTATGGACCGAGTTGAGGAAGCTGAAGAGGATGACAAAACAATTAAAACAGACAATTCCCTAGAATCGGAGAAAGACAGTGCAATCAGAGCTTTTATCATTTCATTAGGAAGAAAGTGGTCGTTGGAGCAATGTGCCGTTTATGCATGTAGTATCGTCCTCTGAAACAAGCGCTCCAATTTATTAAGATAAAAAAAACATAGCCCGAGAATAATAAAAACAAAAATTCTAAAAGAATGAAAAATCAATGGCAATGAAAACATTTTCCTCCTCTTCTACACTTGGTAGGTAATTTTGAGGATAATTTACAATACTAAAATTGATTTTTCAAATAAAAATCAATTAAAATATCTTAATTTTTTTTTATTGTTAACTACATAGATTGTGTAATAAGTATACACTTCATTACTAAAAAGTCATTATTAATATATGAATGAGAAAATCATTCTAAAAGTTTGGTACCAACAAAATAGATCTAATTTCCCCACACAATAATCAGTGCTACACTTGAATATTACATATGCAGTTGTTTCAAGCTCAATCAATATTCATGACAATCTGATATTCTTTAAAAAGTTTATCATTCCTGTATCACAGTTAAAACTTTTTTTTTGTTTACTTTTTATTTTACTAACAAATTGCAAATTTTTAAAAAATTTACGAGGATACTTCCCTTTGATTAGGAAACTGTACTATCAGTCAATGATTATTAACGCCGTTTTGTTCCTCGTAATCCATTTTATTTTCCACACATTTTAAGTTTCCATTTTTCCAAAAAAGAATTACATCGCCATCCTAAAACAGATGTAAAAATTATCATCTTCATTTTTTATTCAATTAATATTTTTAATTAAGGTAAATTTATTTAAGTTAAAGGAATTTTTTAAATTTCTCTGTTCTATTTTTATTTAGAACGAACGTAATTTCATATTTAATTAAGCGTGAATAAAATATATTTTACTCTTTAACGTAAAACTCTAGCTACTGATATTTTATTTAACGGAATAAAAAGCACTTTTTGTAAATAAATAATATTCATTGTAAAAAAAAATCGTTATTTTTTGGGGGAAAAAAACTACCTTGGTAAACTGCACATTTCACATGAGGACAATTCGCCCGGATTTAGGAAAGTACAGTGCGGACATGTCCATAATGGTTGTTCTGGAGGTGGATTAACTGGACCTGGTCCAACGCCAATTCCAACACCTCCAATTCCTGAGGAAGACGACGAGTGGGTTGTATTTCCAAAAGTCACTCCAGGTGATGAATGCGATGAGGCTGCAGTGGCAGATATCAATTGTTCAACTGTCGCCCAATGCTCGGAATGAGCCCACTCTGTGGCTTTTTGTCTATCATTTGTGCGAATTGCCTCCAAGAGAGGTGCCATGTGATCCTATTTAAATATTTTTTATAATTCAATTAATAAATTATTAATTATTAATTATAATTTATAAGTTTCACATAAAATAGATCAAATTTGCATTTTTTTTAAACCAGGTTTTAGCTAACTTTTCAAATTAATTAATATATTTGTTCACCTTTAGTGGTAGCATATCCATCGTTGTAATAAAAAGAAGTAAATGAAAATCAGAAACTGCTTCAAGAAACTGATCAGGATTGAATTGTTGCATATATGAACATAGTGATTCAAATTCTTGAACTTGACCGTCGACCAGCCTAAAAAAATGATATAATTAAATAATAAGAATAATAATAATATTAATAAGAATAATAACAACAATAATAATAATAATATTAATAAGAATAATAATAACAATAATAATAATAATAATAATAATAATTTTAAAAAATAATTATTATGGTCAATTTTTGTTTTTGAACATAATATACATTATTTTATTTCGTTTCAATTACCTGTTTTCAACAGGGAACGGAGTGATAGTATCACTAGCATAGAAAGTAAATTGAGGTGTCAAAGGAGTTGACGCCGGAACATCGACTAATAAATATTCCACTGGCAGTGGTCTTGCTAATCTCAAAACTTCATTTCCATATGAATCTTTTTCCTGAAATGATAAAATCCAATAATTAGAATATACTCTTTTTTCGCAATGATATATTTAAAATAGTAAAACATAATTGAGAAAAATATTATTTTTTATTTTAATAATAAAAAATAGTAATTAGTATAATAAAAACAAATTTAAAAAATGCATAATTTTGTTAACATTTAAAAATTCCATCCAGTTAAGTAATATTTTAATTTAACTTTTTTTTTAATTTATACTTAATATGCAAAATGCAAATTATAAAAATTATGTAACTAATATTTATTGCATTATTAATAAAATAATTATAAATTATATTAGAAACATATAATATGAATAAACTATAATTAAAAAAATATATTTATCATTTAAAAGGAAATTAAGCAATATTTAAAGTATTTATATACTTTATATTTTTTTAATGACTGTTCTTGAAATTTGTGAAATTTCTCTAATTTTACTGCTTCTCTTTTTAATAAAAGAAAGCATAAATTTATCAATGAAAATAAAAAATTTACCGCGGATTTTCATGTAAAACGCTTAAAATGACTTTTTATATTTTTTTTTTCGCAATAATAATTGTAATTTTCCCAGGAACTGGAAATGCTTCGTGACAGTGAAGTCAAATATTGCGCGCGCATAGTCAATAAGTCAGTGCTGCCACTATACATGAAAGCGGTCAACCATGAAACTAGCAACTACCTCGAACAGTTTCAAAGTAAGACTGAGACGGAATTATACAAGAGTACAAACGAGGAAATGAGAGAAGCTGATTAGTTTTTGACGTTGGAGGAGGATGAAAAGTGGCAGGCGCATTACATACTAGTGAAAGAGAAGTGAGGAGGAAAAGAGGGTGGAAAGAGGAAAGAGCAACAGCGTATAGCGAGTAGCGCGCGCCTTGGTGTTGGTGTGTGTTGGTCGGTTGGTCCCTCGCCGCCATGCTAGTGGTTAGTTTAGTGAACCAAACATCATGATGTGGCAAAACGTTTGCACGAGTTAAGGTTGGAGTAACGCCGCGTTACCGGCGAGCCGTCGTTATGTTATTCGTAATTCACGTTCGATAAGCGTAAACACGCTCGTGTTAATAGTACAAAAGTTAAGTAGCCGCGACGACGCAACGACACAGTCCACATCCGCGAGAATCCGCGATTCCCGCGATCGGTGCAGCGCCAAAGTCACACAAGCTTAAATCCTAATGTGAAGTCACGCGAATGTGAACGTTTCGTAAACATCCTGACGAAGACGTTCCACACAGCTAGACGGGATCTCTTTCATTGCAACGCGGCAACAGAACAACAACGGTATGGCAGACAATTTTTACGATCACTCACCAACATATAGAAGGTCTATTAAAGTGAGACGGAACGAAGGGTCAAGTACATGTTTGAGTGAATGAATAAAGGCATGATGGCAAGTGCGAGAAACCTATTTCCCGCGACATTCAACAACAAATTCACTCTTGTGAAATAAAAAATCAAATTCTATTTGTCATTTATCAATGATAATTAATTGTCGTCTCATATTGACACGATTCATGTTTGAACCAAGTTTTAAGTCCAGTGGGACATTTCATCGCATGGCTGCCAGATAAGCCGTTGCTCTGGTCATCATTTTATCAGCATTACACAAACCTACGGAATACGCACAGTGCTGTACGAAGCAACTTCACACATACGCTTCATTACGCATTTCTACTTTCGTCCCCCTCTCTCCTCCCCCCATCCATCCTCCTTCCTGACCTTCTGTCCTCGTCAGTTGTTTCTTTATGACGGGTTTTCTGTCCCAGACACCCAGCCCCCTTTGCCCATCTGAGTTTTGGCGGGATTTCAGGCGCATGCGCCAACCTGATCAAAATATCATTTTTTTTTTTATTTGTTGTCGAGACTTGGTTGCATAATTATTGAAGCCGGTGGATGAGATGAGGAGGGTGTACCGACTTTAAGAGATAAAGATCGCGCCAGCTCCAAGTCATCGAATGCGCTTTCCTATAAGAGATGCCGGAAGGACGAGTCCATCCGGATTCCAGGCTCGTTCACCAAAAGCGCATTCAACAAAAAAAAAAAAAAAATTTCCATTTCAAAAGTCTGATAGAATTAATAATTAAATTCCCCTAATTAATAACATTAGAAATATTCTCTGCTATTTTTTTTTTCTTTAATTAAATTTTCATTAGTAATGACCTTATATTTCAGATGCTGGATCCAAGTGTTTTAACTGATTTGGAGGAGTTGACACTATGCAGTTATTGCAAACAGAAGTACAACGACTCAGAGCAATGCCCAAAGTTTTTGAGCTGCAAGCACTTCTTCTGTTTGCGATGCATAGAGAACAATTTCATAAAAGGCCGTGAATTATTTTGTGCTCATTGTTGGAAGAGAACTGAATTGGGCGATCAAGGACCCGATGCCTTGCCAACGCATTCTGCACTTCTTGCGCTAGCAAATAATTTTTCACATCTCAAGATAACATCGAACAATACGTCCGTAAAGCCCATTGAGAAAGAGAGAAAGGTATCACAATATTATTACACGAATTACATTATTCGCAATATAGCAGGAATCACAGCTGATCTTCTTTTTTAGCTAAATAAAAAAAAATGAACTATAAAACTACTGTGATCCCTGTAATAGTGTAATGGCAGTAATTATTATTTTAAAACTAGATTGCGAACCCTGAAAGAAAGTATTAAACTCGCGAATTGCAAACTTTTGTTTGACATTCGTATAACTATCGTAGTTGATGGATCGTTGACTATAAATACAAGTGTTAATTTTTAAATCAAACTTTTAAAGTTGTTATATGTAAAGTAAAGAAAGTATGTGGCATAAGTGTGAAGCCGTAGTACAAAAAGGTTCTCAAAGTAATAGGATTATGTTGTAAAGGTCAGCTATACTTTTTATTTGATGCAATGCAAAGTGATTTCAAAACAAATTAACTTTAAGATTCCTAAAAACAGAAAAAAATTCCAACAGTCAATTAAATAATCACCTGATCATTTTATACTGCTTCTGAAATTTTTTACTCTTCGAATCATTTTATTTTGAAAACAACTTTTTATCACACCTCTATTTAATGTGTCTAATTTAATTTTTGATTCTTCATCTCATGACACGAAGAAGTCATAACATATTGATCATTTCAGAGTGAGAATTGTCACACGCATGGCATGCCACTAGCATTATGGTGTGGAACGTGTTATACGTCCCTCTGTCGAGCTTGTGCAACACCACAGGAACACCCTGGTCACCAGATTAAATCACAGACTGATGCCAAAGATCAACTCATAGCCGATGTAAATAGACCGTATTTTCTAATTTTTAAATTACCCCCCCAAAAAAAGTAACAAATTCGACTTTTAATTTTATATTTTTCTGACAAAACATAACAAAAATAAATTCTTAACAGGTTCAGGTGGAATTAGTTGCAATGGGAAAATTGTCATCTGAAATTCAAAGACTGGCAATGCAACAGCGAGAATTTTTGATAAAAGTATTGGAGGCTTGTGTAACATTGAAAACGCACGTGGAAACCGATTTACAGAATGGTTGGAGTCATTTTCCCGAAATCACGGATGCACGCGAAACATTGGGCAAGGCAAAAGCGAGCTTGCAAATGATTGAAAATCCAAATGACGTTTACAGTTTACATTCGCAATTGATTATTGAAAAGCAGAGGTTGCAATCAAAGTATCAGGAGATGATATTGCAATGTCAATTGGATGATTTAATTGGCAATTCGGGTGTGATTTTTGATTTTGCATTATTAAAGCAAGCATTGGCTGGCATTCATTCGGGCGAAACGGTGTTACCTCCAACACACGGTAACGGTGGTCGATTAGCGGCTTCACAGAATCCTATTTTGTTTCTTGCTAATTATTGCATGTCACAATTGTACTCGAGGCACATTGTCAGCAAGCAACACTTGCAAAATGGATCAATTGACTATCATTCGAATATGATGGCATCGCAAGTTCCAACAGGTTCGGTACACGTTCATCAGGGACCGCCTCCACAACAACAGCAGCAACAACAACAGCAACAGCAGCAACAACTTCTCATTCCACCAGGTTCACCGTCCGTAAAATCGGTCTCGTCAGCGCCACCAAACACAATGATCCATCCCCAACAGCAATCAACATTTATAGCCGATGCGGGTTCCAGTAGCGGTCCTTTAGTAACTGTCCATTCTCCTCAACAACCGTCCAGCAATATTAACCTTCGCGGGCCCTCAAATCCCTATCCAATGTATTATTTCAATATAGAAGTGAATGGATCACCGCACGGTCGAATTGTCATTGAGGTGAGACCCGATGCAGCGCCAAAAATGGCAAAAAATTTCAGCGTACTTGCCACTGGTGAAATTGGAGTTGGCTATAAAGGTTGCTCGATATTCCAATGTTGGGAGGGCGAGTCCGTGATAACCGGTGATTTTGAATTAAATAATGGTCGCGGCGGTAGAAGTATATTTGAAGACGGTTATTTTATGCCTGATGATACGAAATTCCCGTCAGTACGTGGTGCAGTCGGTATGAGACGAACGCAAAAGCGTCACGACAATCTTGGAATGGTTGGTTCACAATTTCGTATAATATTACAGGAAATGCGTGGTTTTACTGCAATATTCGGTCACGTTGTCGAAGGCCTGGAATTAGTTGAGAAAATATCAACATTTGGTGATCAAACCGGCAAACCCACGAAAACAATTTTGATCACCAAATGCGGTAAATTGTAACGATTGGATGAGGCGCGAGTCCGACGAGTCGCCACGATATCCATCGTCTTTGTGTTTTCCAGTGATTTAAAGAAAAGTTGCGTCGTTACTATCAAAGGGTGGGTGGGTGGTTTTCATATAGTTTGAGTCGGGGGTGCAATGAAATAGTAAATTAGGGGAGGGGGGAAACGATTAGGCAAATTTGTTGAAATATATCGGCACTACTTGGGCGCTAGGAAGAAATGAAGAAATATCTAGATGTGTTCGCCGCAACTTTATTTTCTAGAACGTCAAAGTCTTACTGAAAGAAAAAAAAAATGCTAAACTCGAGTCACGTTTTTTGTCGAAGCATATTGTACTCTCTGGAAAAATATGTATGTATGTGTGTGCATGAAAAATAAGCGGCGGACATGTCTAGCAATGAGTCTGTTTTAGAACTGTAGGGAAAAATTTGTAGAAATAAATCGCTAGTTCGCGCAATCGCTCCCGAAGTACCTTTTCACGGTGCTTCAGTACGTTAAAGAAGAAGAAAAAATCACACAACTTTAAATTACTCTAAACGATAGAAGAAGAAAAGTGTTAAATCTATTTTTAAACGTGGACACATAGAGGAAATAATGAAAAGATGAAATAAAAAAAATGCATATTTTGCTATTGATCGGGAATTTTCGCGATTCAATATCTATTTATAACAAAACAAACGATGATCGGCGCGTACGTACCTCAGATCGATCTTCATATCGATACGACTCCTAGCTATATGGTACTTGTTTCAGAAACATTTTCTGAACGTTTATTTTCGCTATCGGCGTATTGTCTAGTTTTAAATGCATCGTGCACCGCAACGATAACGGTGTCACAAATGCATAAACTTTAGGTCGTTGTTAGATACGTGTAAAATGGGGGAATAAGTATAAAATAGACGGGGCGATCGTACACATAAATATATATATAAATAACAAATATACAAAAAAAATATATATATATATTAAAAGAAGCATATATATTTTTAGACGGGGACTTGTGTGTTTTTTGGCTCAAGTGCATGACTTGACAAGTAAAAAAAAGATGAAGAAAAAAGAGTAAACAAAGAAAAACGACTTGGAGGTCGCATAGATTCAATGAAGCGGTACCATTTCGTTTTTTTTAATTTCATTTTTTTTTTTTAATGGCCGATCGTTACATCCTTCCAAAGAAGAAAGAGAAAGGAAGAAGACAGTCTGCGTAGCGATTCCAAAATACCTCCTATTTGACGTAGACTTTAAAAAAAAACTACTCCCTTTCTGCTTTCCATCGACTAGCGGATTTTGTCGTTGAATAATATATGTTTAAGATTGGATCTCATTGTCAGTACACGAATGTATGCAAGGCCTAAAATACCGCATAGAACGAACGTTTCGTAGCTTCTGAACGCGAAAAACGAATGACATGAGCGGATAATGTATGATGAAGAAAAATATTTAACGAAATCATTCCTTTATAATGTATATCGAAATATGTACTACGACTATGTAATGCGTTATAATATTAATTGTGTAAATTGTCGTGAAACAAAAACAAAACAAAAAAAAATCCCAACGTAACGAATGTATTATACTATTAAAAAAAAAAAAATGTACACATACATATAAATTGCGAAAGCGAGTCGCGGAATCTCGCAACGTGTAAAACGTACAGACACCTATATATTATACATATTATAGATATGCACGTCCTCGTCGTCGAGATTGCCT
This sequence comes from Leptopilina clavipes, assembly GCA_001855655.1. Classification (NCBI taxonomy): domain Eukaryota; kingdom Metazoa; phylum Arthropoda; class Insecta; order Hymenoptera; family Figitidae; genus Leptopilina; species Leptopilina clavipes. The sequence continues at coordinate 21,700 of JUFY01032582.1, forward strand.
TTTTCGAAGAAAAACCTCATTCGATGTTGAACTTGAAAGTTTTAACGCTGTTAATTATCTATTAAATGAGTATGTAAACGCGCGAAAAAACGCATGACGAATCGAAAAATGCGGCTAGAAATGAAAGACTCGGAAAAGGTGAACGAGCTCGATAAAATATCTCGTTCCGGTCGTAACGACAAAACTTGTACAATATTTCGAGCCTCGACGTGAGAAAAACAAAAAACAAACAAAAAAATAAATAAATAAAAATCTATTATATATATATATATATACACGAATACGCTCATCTTACCGAAACGAGCAGCCCACCTGTACATATATTTTTATTGAACGTGAGGAATCAGCGACGCATAAGTTTGATAAAAGAGCCTATCTCGAGTATCATTGGCTCTCGATCACTTGTCCTCGTGTTCAAGAAAAAAAAACAAACTTAGCGATCATTACACTCTTTAATTCTTGTTTTAATTATGTCTTTCCATTAGATTTTTTAATTTAAGGCACAACAAAAAAAAATCGAATTTGTTCCTTTCAAGTTTACGAAAATGATTTTTACACAGCACCATTGTTTTAGACAAGATCCAAAACTCATCATTATTTTATTGCTTGACTAGATAAATAATCCGTTACCGAACTCGATGTACTTTTTAAATATTCAACTTTGAGTTATAAACTTTTATCCCCTTAAAAAAAGTCTTTCTTTATACTTTCCTACAGTCTTCACACTTATTTCTTTTTTGTGTGTTTTCCAAAGATTTTTACTTTAAGGTAATTGGACGAATCAAATTATTAAAAGCAGGAGATAATTTTAATTTCGTAAATTAATGGATTAGAAAATTAAAAAGAAAAGGAATTTTGTACCGTAACAAAAACATTTTACGATAGCAAAGAAATTTATGAAATCAATATTTGAAAGTTTTGCTAGTTTAGATTTTTTTTAATATTCTGTAAATGAAATAAACTAAACTTTTTAAACTATGGGTCCAAGTAATATAAAAAGTATTAAAATAATTTTAACTTTGAAAACTTAGTTTTTTAATTTATAATCTTTTTTTTAAGCTAAATTCGATCCAATTACCTCAATTGTATACCATTATACACGAATTTTAAATACTTTCTTAAAAAATCAGTTTTTTGACAAACGACACAAAATGTCTTTAAGGAGAATTTTGTTTTCTAAGAAATAAATTTAAAATCACAAACGTGTACGTTTGTCAACTGTGATAATGCGGTTAAAGCGTCGCACACTTACCTTATAATAAACGTCAGGAACATATTGTTTATCCGAGGATTCAATCACATAGCCAAGCTCGGGTGCATCTTTTGTAGGCACCAAACAACCATCTCGTACCAGCGCCATACATTGGTTCGAAACTTCGTAACCCTCCATGTGCACCTGGTTTTTGTTATCTCCTGTAAATGAATTAAAAAAACAAAATTAAATAGAGAACACAGTTTATTAACGTTACGATTTGCAAATTTACACTATTTCCAATCACACACAAATCTTCCATTTTCCGTAGACTGGAATTAAAGCTATGTCAAGAGTTGAGACGATTTAGAATTGTAAGATCATTGTTACGTTTAAGGAAAATTTGATGTATGCAATTGCAGAAAAAAAAGCGTAGGTAATATACTCACGAAAAAAAAAATGAGTGAGTTTGAATAAAGCAAAGAATAGAAAGTATTTCTTTTATTAAAAATATGACGAAACTTGTTAGTAATTTGCAATGTCGATTCAGGGCGGCTGAAAAATCCAGTAATCTTTTATTTTTCTCAAAGTTCAAAAAAATGTAAACAATTAAGTTTATAATCTTGAAATTTTAAGAACAAAAATTCCTAACATTTCAAGATTCTGTTATACTAAAAAAATAGAATAAGTGAACATTTTCATTTGTGCAAATAAATATTTAAAGCTGGATTAAATAAAAAAATCATGATTGTTTGTGTTTTCCACTTTTGTTGAAAGTTGAACGAAATATTCTAGATTTTTCAAGCTGTGAGTAAAGAAAATATATTTGTCAGAAATATTCTAAGAATCGTCTTTCTAATCAGTTAACTTATAAAATGATACATATCTATTAAACAGTATTTTTCTTCTTTATAAAAAGATGTATCATTCTAAGTTTCACTATAAAAAGGTATACGACATTCTTTATTAATTTTTAAAATGCAATTATTTATATATCTATAAAGAAAAAGATAATTTTCTTGCAATTTATTTCCTCTTGATAAGGACAGTTGAATTATAAACTAAAGGCCTTTAATCGAAATGGAAAGAACTTTTCCTCAGAAAAAAATATAAATATTTAATGTCAAGATTGAAGTATTTTTAAGTCTTAAGAATGGGCCCAAATTAAAACACAAACTATCGTTATCATTAATGTCATTATTTACATAATTTCTCTGTTTCATAATATTCTCTTCCCAATCTACTATTATTATTGTTATATTAATTACCAATAAGATATTGCATTAAAACTTTGGAAATTATAAAAGAATTAAAAAATCAAATAAAAATACAAAATGAATGATAATTGCTGAATTCTACAATAATAGTTTATGTAAACTAAATTACAGATAAGTTCATGTAATTATTGAATTGAATTTTATTTTCTATACTAAACTAAATTACAGATAAGTTCATGTAATTATTGAATTGAATTTTATTTTCTATATAAACGATTTTCCAAATAGAATGAGAAGAGAATATTATTAAAAAAACCGAGAAAGAATAAATTGAAAAATATAAAGAAAAAAGTAAGAAAACTCAATAAATAATTCACAATGACATGTGAGAAATCAATATAAATTAAAAACGTTTAGGTTTCAAGACAAGAATAAATGTAGACTTACCAGTAACGCAAACTGTAACGAATTTCGAGCCAAAGTTACCACTAGCTGAAAACCGACACGGATTAGGATGTTGATTTTGAAAGTAGCCAGCCATAATGCATTCTTGCGCCGACAAAAAGTGACTTTCTATGTTTCTCACATGCTTTACCTGGAAAAAAGCGAGAAAAAAATCGTAAATATATATTATATGTGGATATAGAAATTATTTTTTCCAATACGACGAAATACCTTTTAACTGTCAGTTCATAAGTCTCTAAATAGTGTGATTTAGAGAAAGTGGTAATTTTTTATGCTTAAAATAATCAAGAAACAAAAGATAATATACAGAAAAAAACTTTTACCAAATTAATAACTTGTGTCAATTTTTTGCAAACAAATTAATTGAAAAAAAATTTTAAAAAATTCTTATAGAACTCTTTCAAAAAAATTTTTTTTTTTTAATTATAGAAAAAAGTTAAAGCACTTTGGAAAATAGTTTTAAAATTGTATTCTTGAACTACAGTTTACCACTTTCTCTTGAAAAAAAAAATTCGATTGCCAACGTCGTAAATGGAAGACAATTGTTATGGCCACCTCTTAGCTTTATAAATTGTAAATTTAAAATGGCACAGAGACGAGTGTGCGATACAACAATAAATATGTATATGCAACAATAAAGTTGTACCGACCTAGATTGTATTAAGAAAAAAAAAATTATGGATGTGAATTTCTTGAGAGATACAGCGTAAAAACTATACGTGAAACTTGAAAAAATTATCACGACTTTGCAACCGTTCGATATTTTGTAATATCGGTCACCAAAACAATATTGTATGAGTGCATTTAATTTCTGTGTAAAGGATATCCGATAAAAAAAGAGAATTCTAATTAAAAAAAAAAAATATGGAAGTACTCGTGCATGACCATGTAATTATTGTTGTAAATCTATGAGCAAAATTACAGACGGGATTGGTTAGCAGAATTTCTCTTGTTCTTTATCATTATTTAAAATACTTACAGTTCCCTTTTTGACGTCGTCAGCGATTAAATCAGTGAATATCCAACCGACTCTTCGAAGATTTAGCGAGTGAGCCAGCTCGTTCACTAATGATTCTTTTCCATCAGGCAGAAGCACTACATTGTCTCGACAACTTTCCTGAATTTTTGGAAAAGTAATTTGTTTTTGTTAATAATTGATTTTTTCGGGATACTAAGAATATTTATAAATTTATGTCTCAAGATTTAAAAACTATTATATCATTTAAGTATTGAACTGTTTAGAAAAGAAAGATATTTTACCTGTGGCGGTTCATAGATAGCCGATACAACTGCTCTGATGCCTAAAGGAACATCTGAGTGAATTTCGTACCTTCCATAAAGGTACCCAACACGTTGATGTCCTGTGCTACGCCAATAATTCAAGAAACGTTCAACTAAACTGGCATTTTCAAACATGACATTGTCTACATGTCGATAATGTTGTCGATTTAAAGTAATTGCATTTGGCTGACATTTGCTACAAAATCCTCGAGGCCATGGTGGATGATCCTTGCAGCCCGCTTTGATACGACAACTTATGTCCTCAAGTTGAACGAATTTTCCTCTAGAACATTGTGATAATTTTTTACAATTTTAAATAATTTCATTAAATGTGAATTTTAATGCCAAAGCTTTCTTGAAAATTAAATTTAACTTTTCTTTTACTATTTTTCATATAAATATTAAAATTCTTTAAAAAAATACCTGTCAACTCCAGCTGTCAATTTCCTAAGATATGCGTGAAACGAAACGTGTTTAATATTTTGCTCTTTAAGATACATTTCATCAAACGGCTCAAGAGACGAACAATGCACGCAACAAGCATTCAATCCATGTCGACAGCTAAAACAATAAAAATGAAGTTAGCAAAAAATCCCTCTCACAAAACTTCAATAAAACATTTATCAAATTCTAAAGTACTAACAATTTTTCGTCTCGTTTTCTCTGAATCTTTCCATCTAATTTCCACAACTGCAGATCAACTTCGTCCTCAACAACATTTGTAGACGAACGTGAAGAATTTATTACAGATTGAACTTGAGAAGTACGACTTGTACTAGGAGTCACATCCATTTGACTGGCTTCTGTTGATATTTATAAATATGAGTATTCTTTCAGTAGAGCGTTAGTTTTTAAATTTTTTTTTTTCAATAGTTTGCAAATAATAATTTATTGTAAGCAAATTTGTTTACACATAAGAAGCAAAGCAACATACCTGTTATATTATTAGAGGAACTACTAGTTGATGGACCATCCCATGGTACCCTGCCATTAATTGACGCAAAATAAAGCATATCTCCATGAGATAAACCCACGTCCGAGACAGTTTTGCTTCGTGAAGATATAATCTCATCTTTATAATTTTTTTGCTTGTATAAACCAAATCCAAAACTATTGAGATCGAAGGCATCGTATATCTAAAAAAAATAAATAATTAACAATTAGTAAAAGATTATAACTTTAAAAAAAGAATTTCCATTCTCTTAACAATGGCATTTCAAAAAGATATTTTTTAAATTCAACCAAATAAAAAAGAAAATGCTTAAAATTTTAAACTAATAAAAAATTCTATTCATTCGTAATGATGTAAATATTGTAAATTCTGGAATGTACGTTAAATTATTTCCCAACAGGGAAGCAATTGTAAATTACAGGCATCAAAGAACAAAGGAAATATATTTTATAAACATTTTTCAATATGAGTGGAATTCGAACATTTGTAATAAAGAGATGTTTACTTTGTAGTTATCATTGATTTTCTCGAATAATTTGCAAAACAATACTAAATCAAAAAAAAAGGAATTTCAAAGAACTGCAAATAAACCTTTTCAAAAAGAGATGATACTGTGTCAGCAGCATTCACTTGAATTCGTTTCGTACCCTCTGGGGATTGTACTCGTAGAGTCTGTAAAAAATCATAAATACATGGTTTTTTTAAGAAAATGAGAAAATTAATTTTTTACATAGAAAATGTTGAAGAGTCACGATGTCAAAACAAAGCGTACGTATAGTAATTTTTGCAAGCATCGTTTCTACAGCAACCATGCTTGTACGCAAACCGACGCTTTCTATAAAAACAAGATTTGATCAATAATTTTTACGAAAAGAATAATATAAAACTCAAAAATAGTCTCTTAACTTGACAAACGTGACATTTGACGGAAATTCGCAATGATAGAAATGACAGTTTGTTTAACTTACAATTTGCTTGGGTTTTGACATTTTGCCGGTGTTCGTCGAGCATCAGCTGTTCAGGTTGTTCTTCTTGCCTGTTATTAACTTTAATATCACAAAAGTCCCTAGACGAGCGCGTGAAAATTGTCGAGTCAACTTGTCAGACCTAACCTCTACGTTTTCACGAAAAATGGTAAGTAGCAATCAAATTTTCGTCAATAATCCATAAATTTTTTATGTATTCACTACCGTTAGAAGAATAATAAACTTTTATTGTCAGTAAAAACAATTAATTCGTAAATTTTGATTAAAAATCGATTATGAAATGTTGTCTTTGCTTACACACAAGTCCTTGACAAACTCAAAGGAACAACTGGCAAATATCGCTCAGAGAACAAAGGTAACAGGAGTGAATAACTACAATGCACCCAAATGAATCATTGTTGATCATGTCCTTAAACATTTACTACCTGAGCTCACTTGAATGATAACTTATTCAACGAAAACCTGATGTTATTTCAAATTTTAGGAAATAGTGTCAGGTAATTGAACCCCTTACTCCGGCAATCGGTCATACAGCCCTACACGCATGATTCAGTATTTTCCGGCTTTGATCAAGTACTTATTGGCATTGCACCAAAATAATTTTAATTTCATTTTTTCTAAAATTCTAACTCAATTGAAACCATAATATACATTACATTTCGTATTTTTTACCTTATTTTTTTGTATCATTATTAATAATTTTCATTCAAACAATTGGTTAATAATTTCTTCAACATAAACAGATGAAAATTGTAAAATTCGAAAAATTAATTAATCTTGAAAATGATTTTATAAATAGAGAATAATTTTTTTTAATTTTTCCTTTTTTTAAAAAAATATCTTCTTTTGGAAGAAAGAAATTTTATTTATTTCTAAAAAGAAACAAAAAAACTGAAATTTTGCGTGAAGAAAAAAAATTCGCTAATTTATTTTTCAAAAACAATTTTCCTCTGCACATGAAGTAAAGTTTTTCTTGAATATAATTCTTACCTTTGCACCATTTCTTCTTGCCAAGAACGATCACCACGCCATTTCTGTTTAAAGTCTCTTCTTGTAAGAAATTTTGTGATCAGTTGCATTTGCCAGACAGTGGCCATCTAGCGAAGCACACAGTATCGTAACGTGTACTTATTAGTGAACACAAGTTTTAATCACATATTATATTCATAATTTATTTGTTTATTTAAATTTTCACCCAACTATCTTCTTTTGTATAAGGCTTTTGTCCTGCTGCTAAAATCATTGCGTGAAAGAAGGAAGAGAAACAAATAGGTACGTACAACTTCCGGTATCTTCACATCATTCAAACACTGCAGATCAAATTCGTTACTTCCGGATGACGCGAAAGCTTTCATCTCATTGAGGAAAATATTATCTCTCTTTCATATCCCTTCCGGTTGGAAATTCCTCCACTATTCCGCTCTTATTGACGTGGTAAGACTATTCTTTGATTTTGAAGAAATACTTGAAAACAGTAATTTATTTAATTAAAATTTTTTTTCATTCAAAAAATTAATTTTATTTTATTAAATTTTTATTTGGTTTTTGTATTCAATCACTTACTTTCTTTTAGAGGGGAATTTGACGTTTATAAATTAGGTAAACGTTTTAGAATTTTAACTGTAAACAATATAGCAGGATAAATAATTTTCATTGTATCAAGGAATGTTATTGGCACATTGTTAGTAAATATTTATTGGATATTGAAAATGTATTATCAGTATAAATATAGGTAAAGTGGAGTCATATATAACATGTATGTTTGAGTAATTCAGACAATATTCTGTAAATATCCTTGCTGAAGAGACTGGCAAGTTTCCACATTAGAATTTAGTTTTGGATTTAGGCTAATTGCTAATTATACGTTTCTAACAGATTTTTTTTTCACTTACCATAAAAACATATGCAGCTAATTTTTAATTAACGTTAATTTTTTTTAATTCATCCAAAATGGAAAAAATATTTTTATGCCACCTTCCTTTTTTTTCTCTCGGAAAAGAAGAAACTTCCTTTTTTGAAAAAAACTAAACTTTAATTTAATTTTTTTTTTTTTTGTGAAATTCGAAAATATTAAAACATGCGAAAGGTAAAATTATACTTTTCTTTCTCCTGTCAATTAAAGATCTTTATTGTTGACAATATTGTTCTTTTGGAATAATTGTTTGCGCAATCCTATCATGTTTTCGTGGGCGTAGAAATTTACGCGGCACTTCCATTGGAGTTGAGCCAATTGAATATTTTATAGAAAAAAATATATTAAAGAATATTATATTTATTTAATATATTTTATGTGAAGAAAAATTATTTGTTTTAATTATCTTTGATTATTATTCATTGCTTCTTTTTTTTCAGGCAGAAAACATGGAAGACTTGGACGAAATGGGAACAACAGTGGAACTTTATGTCTATGATTTGACAAAAGGAGCTGCAGCACTTATGTCTCAACTTTTAATAGGTAAACTTGAAAAAAAGTAAAAAAAAATCACTTATATTTGGATTTTCTTTTAAAAGATAAAACTTAATATGAAAATGACGTTTTACGCTTTAAATTTGCCGAATCACTTTTTATATACACATAAAAAATAATTTAATGCACTTTTTACTTCTTCGACGTCATTTCATAACACTGCCAAAATTATTAAACCCCAAATAGAAGAATTCTTGCCAAATTCTGAGACAATTTTAGTCACTCTTTGTCTATAAACAATTATTTAATTATAATTACGCGAGTCATCGTGTTTTATGCATATATATAATTTTAATGATGACTCATTGATATTCTCTTTGGGCTTTTAGAACATTATCTCCTAATTTTAAAAGCTTATAAGGTTAAATAAATATTATTAAATCATTTAATAATAATAAAAAAATTTTAATATTTAATTTGATAAAATTAAATTTAAAAAAATCATTTTCATTCAGATATTCGTCTAGTTTTGGAATGATGCTTTTGTTCCATTGATATCAATGATGTATACGTTCTATCGTTAACAAGCGGAACGAAGGTGCAAATTCCGATATCTATGCGACAGTTGGTCTAATTTATACACTCTTGGCATTTGCGAATATCACGGAAGCGATTAAAATTGCAGGGAATTGCGCAAAACTAGGGTAGAATGTACATTGTGTACACTTCATTCGAATTTCATTCGCCACAAAATGTTATTTTAGAAAAGCCAATTTATTTCCCATGATTACCTCCACAGATTCTCTAAGAAACAAATTTTAATTTTATTTTCCGAACCAAACAACATTTTCGTGAATTCTATTTTAAACGATTTTTAATAGTTTTTAAAAAGTCTTTCTCACGAACATTTTTCTCTTCTTAAAAAAAAAAAAAAAAATGAGAGGACAAAAATATTTAAAATTAGAATATTAATATATATTATTTAGAGTTATCATAATTTTCTTTTTTATAGGTCAAAATTGCTGTGTATTTTATTTGAAAATTCTTCAGCTATTTTCATCTCGTGAGGATATTACCTATTTACAGAGACATTGAGAAATGACTTTTTGTCAGTGGGACGACACATTGGGAGGCTTTTAGTGGAATTTTATTATATTTTTAAAAATAGAGACTATTTACGAAAATTTCTAATAGAGCATTCGGCACAAAAGGGAGGTTCGTGACCCCCTGCTTCTCAGCCAAAGAAGATAAATATATCTGTGATAGTCTCTCTCTCTGGAAGTGTGTATACCACCGTGGACCAAAATGACGAAAGTTATTTCTCGCGAGACGAAAGTCAACGAGCCCAGGAGAACTGCAATAAAAACGAGGCATACGTGAATTCACTTTGCTATTTCCGCAATGAGAAAAGTGGGTCGAAATCATTAGGCAAAAATTTAATCTCAAGTAGTCCCTGCGGTATCAATTAGGAAAAAAGAGTCATTCAAAAGAAAATGGCAATTAACCTTTTATTTCGTTTACGATCGACAAGAATCCAAAATTCTCCGAAAACTGAATTGCAATAATTCGAATGAAATTAATTCCGTGATATTTTTTTAATTCTGCACAAATTAATTTATTCATGATATATAATTGTTGTGACAGATTTGACATTCTAACATATCAAATTTGTAATATACATAAGTACTTTGGATTATTTGCAAGCTCTTGGCTCGTTTAGTAAAACATTTACATCTGGAAGCTTTCCCAAGTAGATGACAATTTTTCTTCTCTTTTCAATGATATTTTTTAAATACGAGAAAAAACAGGAAAAATGAAAAACGTCATGAACAAAAGCATGGAAAAATGAACCATGTTTTTTTAGATTGTACTTTCAAGAATAACCGCACATGATTTTGAAATATGAACTCAATGCACTAGTTTCGGTGTGGGTTGAAGTTGAACGATTCATGAGAATACAACAAATTTGAAGCTAAACTTACTGAAGCTATTATGTAATTATGAGAACACATGTGATGAATTACATCTTAATTTATAACGGGACTTAAATTTGGAATTCTATTTTCTTCATTTTTGAGATTAGTGGGTTAGAAAATTGCTCCATCTGTAGTCCTAGAAAACTAGTTTTGAAAATGAGTAAGGTCACAATCATATTAGCGAAAGGACAAAAGAAATTTAGAAATTTTTGCTTCAAATCCAAATTGACAAAAAAATGTTTACATATGTATTTTGGAAAATTCATTGATTTTCTTTATTTACAGGTCGACATATTGATGGAGTTTGGCACACGGCAATAGTTGCATATGGTCGGGAATATTTTTTTGGACCTAGTGGAATTCAAAGCGTCAGACCTGTAAGTAAAATGTCTTTTAAATTTTTTTTCTATCGAAAAGAATTCTAGAAAATTCGATAAAAGATTCTTCTTGGCAATATTTTTTTTGTTCCAAATTCTTAACTATTGAGGGGAATTATTTTATGGAAAAAATTAATTTAGCACTGTACGTGTTGAAAGAGTGTAAAAGTGAAGAGAAGTTACGTTCGTCGATTATATTCTCAAAAACGAATTAATTCATTTTCTTTTTCTTATTTTTCCTACCAATGGAATTGAATTCCGTGTAATGTTGTTCCTACATCGAGGAATCTAGTCATCAGTTCTCTGGCTATACGATACTCGAAACATAGTGGGTACTAAATTTGGTTTGGAGGATTACTAAAAATAAAGCTACTCCGTTTCTAGCTCCTCTCACGACTCTCTTTTCTATCTCATATACTTTCCTGACATATAGACTCCCTGTAGGCGAAAGCTGCCGGTAAGTTCAACTGGTATATCGCGAATTGTTCCATCTCTTCTATTATGACCCCGGAGGTTGTCTGCTTCACCACTACATTTTCACCGCCTACCGGAAACGCGATTTTCAAGACCTCCACCAACATTTCTTGTGTCTACTATTATCACTATTACCAACTGGCAATGTTATTCGAATGTGACGTCACACATCATAACAAGCAAATTTAACTTAATAGTGCAAGTGTCCTTTCAATTAATTCAATTATTGAAAAACTTTTGGTGAAAATTTTCACTTTTAAACATGTTTCCAAATTTCAAATTGTGATAAACAGTGATTAAATTTTGTGAAATTCAAATAAGTTACTTGGGTATGATTATTCAGTCATTTTTATTATTTAATAAGTTTTTTTCTCTATAATTTTCATGCATTAATTATTTTATTTACAATATTTTTTACCATTTTAATATTTTATCCATTAAAAAAAAAATAATAATTCCGCAGTTTAAAATTTTATTATAAACTAGTTTGTTATAATTTGTTAATTAAAATGATAAATGTTTGTGGGACGGAATCTTTTCTATTCTAGTACTGAGATTAATCTCCATTTTATTTTCTTCATTTCTCTCAGTTTCATGTAATTTATTCTCGGTTTCACACTAGGAAAAGCAACGTTTCACAAGAACTTTCGGAAGCTCTAATTTTAGATTTTACGTTGAAGTTAAATACTTGACATCGTATTAGTGACAACGGATCCATTAAGTTTGTCTCAGTTTTATTTTCCGATACAAGTAACGCGTTCGAAATTGAAAAAAAATTTATATTCTTCTATATTGTTAGAAGTAAAATCACTTGTTCTAATTTTGTATTAAACTCCCAATTTTTCAGGGTGGTACAGAACTTCAAGATCCGCAGAAAGTTGAAAAAGTTGGTGAGACATATCTTCCATATTCTGTATTTCTGGAGTATATCAACGGTTTGGGAACGTCGAATTTCGCGTAAGTATTATATTTAGTATCAATAGTTATATTAGATAGTAAATTAATGAAATAATTAACTTAATACAATAAAAAAAATATATATTAAAAAATTTAAATTATATAAAATATTATTTTTTTCTGCGTGGGATGCTATAAAAAATAGAATCAAGGTATGATAAATTGTTTATTATACTGGTGATTCAAATGTTATTTTTGTGTTTTCTTTGCAGACCAGGGACTTATCATATATTTAAACATAACTGCAATTCTTTCTCGGAAGAGGTGAGCAATTTCCTCGTAGGCACTGGTATACCAAAGTATATTTTGGATCTTCCAGAAGCCATCTTACAAACGTGAGTGTGAATTGAAAAAAACTGTTTATAAATTATTTGTCAATATAAATTTTATTTACTTTATATATTCATAAATAGTTTTTTATTTTTATTAGGCCCATTGGTCAAGCTTTGGGTCCCTTAATAGGAGCATTAAGCAGTGGTGCAAGTGCTGGTTTTACAGTTGGCCACAGATTCGTTGAACCGAGATTTCAGAGAGAACCATCTCCAGAATATCAACTTCTTAATACGGCCATCGAAGAAGCCAGGTTTGTTCGTTTTTACAGAAGCACGATTTGATAATTAAAATAAAATTCATAGAATATGGAAAAATTGAGCTGTGAATTTTTCTTTACTTTAGATTAAACTCAATTGCCTTGGAAGAAAAGAGGAACGTAATAAACGAAAAGCTAGCGAAAAAGGAGCGAAAGAAGAAAAAGAAGAAGAAGGAAAAGAAGGAAAAAGGAAGCAGAGAAAGTGGTAGTGAAACTAACAGTACAGGACCAAGCAATTGTTGCACAAGCATGGCAGATAGTGAGGGTAAATTTTACTACTTTCTTTTTTCTTTACTAACCAAAGAAATGTAAAAGATTATTTAGCATCTTTATAACTAAATTTCAAAATTACAGGAAGCGCAATGGGCGAGGTTCAACCACGAAATGGAAATATGGATAGTGAAATGGGAGCTGAGATGCTGCCATCAGATCGTGTTCTTCAAATGGAAGAAGAGGAAAGACGCGAACTAGAAGAGGTCAAAAAACATCGTGAACCTCCGATTGTCTTCAAAGATCTCATAAATGTCGAAGAGGAATTTGAATTATTGGAAAAAATTCTAAATGGAAAATTGAATGACACTGAAAAAACAAATCTCCAAGAGTTACATCAATACGTAATGGAAAATGAAGGTTCTTGGGCGTTGGGCGATAATTTTCTCAATTTTGTTGGTTAGTATACTTTTCAATTAAAATTAATTGTCAAGCAATCCAAACAAATTTGTATTCATTAACACAAATTAATTAAAATTATATTGTACCTGTAGGTCGAATTTTGTACGACAAATCTCTAGAATCTGCTGCGAGAACTAAACTTCTAAATATCCTGTCTGTTGCTGCTTTAAAGGATGATGTGATTTTACTTTTACATCAGGACCGAAGAGACCACACTATCATGAATTATGCATTTGACATTGATCGTCATCCAGCTGAAGAGCAATTGCCACTTGCACAATTTGTTAGTATTTTCGAATTAATTTATTATCATTCAAAATTTTTATTATTTAGAAGAAATTATATATTGGATTGTCAAACGAACAAAAATAATAATAATATTATTTCAGTTAGCAAACATGTTTGAAAATTTGAGCAGTTCGGAATGGCTTCTTTACATATCCGAATGGCAGCATCAGAATCAGAATATCAGCAATATAAGGGTGACAACGAAGGTAGCAGTACATTCATTACTTTCCGAGTCTTTAGAAATGCAGGCGAGGGGGACGGCAATTATTCACAACTTAGCCTGCAAGGAGGTAAAAACTGTGGTCTGTATCCCTATAAAAATTAACCGCTATGTCAATTTTATCGCCTGCTTACGTGAATAACGATTTATTGCCTATATACTATAAAAATTCCGGACAACTGTTTTGATAAGAAAGTTTCCAGAGTTTGTTTCTCTTTTAGAAGTGCTGCCTTATTTTCATTTATTAAACTCAGCTTTCACTGAAATCTTATACACTGACAACACTATCAGGCATGATTTAAACTGCTTTCGGTGGCAATTATTTACAACAATCATTAAGTCAATATATACACAGTGATTATATGTATTTCAAAAAAATGAATACCTAATATTAGATCTGTCGTATCCGTTTTTCGATGGGCTTTTATTTCACTTTTAGTCGAGATTTTGTTACAAGTGCATTTTTATTTAATTTTATTTTTAAAGCAATATTTTACTTCCCAGAAAATACAACTGACAATTAAAGAATAGAATATAAAAAAGGATTTTTTAATTTTGAAAAAAATGTTTCTTTAACAATTAAATAAAGCAAAAATTTGCATATCTTTAAAATGTTAATATTACTTAAAAAATACTTTTTTAACTTCTAAAGTCTAACTTAAATATATAAATTCCCAAATTCTTAACGAAAAAAAAATTTTATATTAAAATTGTGCTTTGAAAAATATCCTCAAAAATGTTTTTCTTTTGAAAGTATTCTTCATTTTATTTTTACATTAAAAAATAGTGTTCGTATTGTATATCATGACTGAAAGATGCTTTGCATTTAAAAAAAAAATTTTAAATACTGTCAGTTTGTAAATCGAAATCACACGAAAAGTGAGCGAATACTTTTTCAGGGATTCGGTACTATTTTTTCAGAAAATGCACAAAAACAAAAAACTGCGGCAACTTTTACCAAAAGGCAGCATTTCGAAGGTATTTATTATCCAAATTCGAATACGTTTTAACATTTGCGGATTAAGTCGTTATTCAATCGCAAAATTCTCCTTTCTCCCAGAGTGAAAGAAAAGAGAGAAAAGAAAAATATCCTTTTTTTGCCAATCGCATGCTTTTTTTTTCTTTAGCGAAAGTTTATCAATTTGAATCCTAATTACTTGATTTGCCATTAGGTTTTCGATGATGTTGCCGTGGAATTAACAATGGCTCTTCTTCAATTTTTCAATGGCAATCCAAACGAGGAGCAACTTTACGCCTGTATGAAGGCACTATCACGTTTTACGCAAATTAGCGGTCAGGAAGTGCCACAGTTAATACAAATGATTGGCCCAGAACCAAACAAATTTCGTGGCGCTTCTCAAAGGGTGGATCAATTGATCGATCAAATCAACAAAAAATTACGTTAAATCAAATACAGCAATGAAGATCCGAAAACACTTTTTTACATGAATATTTATTAACAATTGTAATTATTTTTAATATCATTCGCTATATTTATTTAGCATTTTTTTTTTCATTGTACGGTAAACAAACTTTCGGTAACCAAAGTCAATACCGATTAGTCCTGCAGGAAGATATGATGAAATTTATTTCATTAAAATTTTAAAGTTAATTTACAAAATAGATACATTTTTATTATATTTTATTTATTATTTATTAATATTGAAAGAATGAAAATTAATCTGAAAAAATTACGTTAATTTAATTTCAATAATTTTATGACAAACATTTTATCATACATTTTATAAATAGTTAAAGATTTTAATGAAATTGCATTTTAAAAGGAGAATTATAAACTGTTTACTGCTTCCTCATCAAGTAAACATTTTTTTTTTTGTTATATTTCTTAGAGTTTGTACAAAGTTAATAATTAATTAAATAATTAATAGTACGTTATTGTAATTTAGCAATAATATAAAACTTTTTTTAATAAATAATTTGCGAAGATGAAAAATAATAAAATATAATCTGTAAAAATGCAAACTACATGTGCAATAAATATATTGACTTTAAAAATAGATCGGCTTTTCTTCCTTTTGAGAAATTATTTTTCTTTTGCAACAAATTTGCTGATTAGATAAGAATTGTCTGTGTCAGTGTCATGGTGAATTGTTTGAAGGTTTAAATGGTTTTAAAAGTAATACTACTTGTTTTGGATTATAAATTTTATTTAACTGCGCAGAATTGTGTAATGTAAAATTTAAAAAAGTTAAATATTCCACTCATTCTCATTATTGACAATGATTTTAATAAATCTTAATGAATTTTTATGTTAGAAATTCTAAGCAAATATTCAGATATCAAAAAATTTTTTCTATAGTTACACATATTTCTGCAGATTGGGTAAAAAATACTTCAAAATTTGTATTTTGGACAACAATTTATAGTATAAAGAGTTTATTTGTGTAAGATTTATATTCCTTCAAGTAGTGATAACGTTAAAGATAATTACGTTCGAGTAAATTAACAAGGCCTAGTCTCTAACTGACAAGCGTACTGTAAAATTGAAAAAAAGTCCATGTTTTGCACTCGAGTTTTTACGAATTTGATTATTCACGTATATTGTATATTGAATTAAAAAATTCATATAAACATTCTAAATGCTCAAAACTAATGAACAATCTTCAAAAGAAGATTTGAATAATGATTTCTCGAGAAATAGAAAAAAGTTTTGTGCAAAATATATACCAATAATAAATTGGTTTCCAAAGTATACAAAATTTCAAGCATTTTCGGATGTCATTGCTGGATGTACCATAGGTCTTACTGTGATTCCACAAAGTATTGCTTATGCCGCTCTCGCAGGATTATCCGCTCAGGTAATATTTTAAGAATATTTAAAAAAAAAATTTGAAAAAAATACTTCATTAAAATTATTAATATTTTTTAGTATGGACTGTATTCGTCCTTTATTGGAGGTTTCATTTACATCTTTCTGGGAAATATTAAAGAAGTATCTATTGGTCCAACATCTCTTATGTCGCTATTAATTTTAGAATTTACCAGAGAAATGCCTGCGGAGTTTGCAATACTTCTTGGATTTTTAGCAGGATGCGTAGAACTTCTAATGGGTATGCTTAATTTAGGTAAGATTATAAATAAAAATTTAGGAAAAAATATTTTTTCTTTTCTCTCTTCTTTCTCGTTATTATCTAAATTCTTTAAATAGGAATTAAATCCCAAGCCAATAAATTTAATTTAAATTATATATTATAATAATATTTTTTACGAGAAACAAGAAAAAAATATTTTTAGGTTTTCTGGTAGATTTCATATCGATACCTGTTACTTCTGGATTTACCTCAGCCACATCTGTTATTATAATAATTGGACAAATTCAACGTTTACTGGGCATTAAGTACAAATCGATAAATATTCTCGATAATATTATTAAACTATTTCAAAATATTCATCACGCGCGTATGAACGATACAATACTTGGCGTAAGCTCCATTATAATTCTCCTACTGATCAGGGTGAGTGTCATTTTATTGGAGAAGAATGTTAAATATTCATATATTTAATATTATCAATTATTTAAGGAATTAAATTTTACCTTAAAATTGATATGAAAGTAAAATTGAATTAAAAATTAATATTGTTTTAAACTATTTGAAAATGAATTTTAGAAAATGAAAGATATCGAATTTAGAACGAAGGATCCTGCGAAAAATAAATTCCTCGAAAAGTCATTTTGGTTTCTCGCCATAAGTAGAAATGCTCTAATTGTTTTGATAACGACATTTATAACGTACAAAATGCACTTTGCAGGATATCAACCCTTTATTCTTTCAGGTCTGAGATATTTTATAAGTGTAATTAATAAAATTAAGTTATATTCTAAATTTTTAATTCAATATTTTTTTTACTTTTATATCTTTTCTAGGTACTGTTAAATCAGGATTACCTCCAATTAAATTACCTCCTTTTAGTGCACAAGTTGGAAACCAAACATATTCATTTTTTGACATGTGTTCTCATTTGGGAATGGGAATTATTTTTGTTCCACTCGTTGCAGTTTTGACAAATGTCGCTATAGCTAAATCATTCGGTAAGAACAATTTATATTTATAAAACAATAATTTTTATTATTATTACAATTATTTTTTATGTTGACTTAAAATTTATTTATGTTTGACATTGTAAAAAATTCTAATATTTTTATTTAAAAAAAAAACTAAGCTTGTGGCGAAGCAGTGGACGCTTCTCATGAGATGAGAACTTTGGGTGTTTGCAACATTGTGGGCAGTTTTGTATCTTCAATGCCAACCTGCGGTGCTTTTACAAGAAGCGCAGTTAGCAATGCCAGTGGAATTCAATCCCCATTAGCTGGTCTTTATTCAGGTAATTTTTAATAAGTATTTATTCATTTATCTCAATTCAAAAGAAAAGGATAAACAAATTAAAATATTAAAAATAAATGTACATTAGTTAAATAAAAATTTATAAAATTAAATTTTTTACTTCAGGTACAATGACTCTTTTGGCACTTAGTTTTTTAACTCCTTACTTCTATTATATTCCTCAATCGACACTTGCTGCGGTACTTATAGCTGCTATTGTATTCCTGATTGATTTTAAAATTGTCATCGTACTTTGGAAAGGAAACAGTAAGTATTTTCAGTTTAAAAAATCAATTTTCTCCTAACAAATATGAAAATAATTATAAATATTAAAAAATGTGTTTTTTAGGACTCGATGCTTTTGCAACAATTGGAACTTTTATAATCTGCATTATTTTCAATGTAGAAACAGGATTACTTCTTGGATCTCTATGCAATATGATTTATCTCCTTTACTTATCAGCAAGACCAAAACTTAGCGTCACGGAGTGTAAGGTGTCAAAATTAATTTTAGAATATTAATGACTCATTTTATTTTTGAATAATTATTTAATTATAGAAATCCCTGTCTATTTGTTAAATTTTTTATTTCAATTTAGACAAATTTTGGAGACAAATATCTTTTGATAAAACCCGAGACTGGCCTATTTTATCCAGCGGTTGATTTTTTAACGACGAAAATATCTCAACTTAGAGAAAATCAGTCAAACAATAGAATCCCATTCATTATTGATTGTCAAAGATTAAAAGGATTCGATTACACATCAGTAAAGGTAAATTAATTATTGCAATAATGATTATTAAAAGAAAGAGAAAAAACTGAAGAATTATAATTGGCTTTTCTCACCAGGGAATGGAGAGACTTGTACAAGAGTTCAAAACATTAAATCAACAACTGTGGTTTTTAAATGTCAATTCTTCAATTATGAAAGCAATGGAATATCTTGGTGAAATTGAATCTTTCCACATAATCCACAACGAAGAAAATATCGTTGAAAGTTTTCAGAATACACGTAAGATATTATCTAATTATTAAAAATGACCAACTTCATTCTTTGAAATTTAAATTAAATTAAATGAAAAATATTATGTAATTACATAATATTATTTTTCAATTAATAAATAATTACATTTTAATAATAAAAATTTTTTAGACGAAACACAGGAAATAAGTAGAAGTATAACAATGCCACTATTTAGTAAATTACAAGAGGAAGTTATTTCTCAGGATCATAATTGTGAGACAATTAAGGAAGCAAGTGTATCAGTCCCAGAAGAAAGATTATCACTGATATCAGAACGTAATATTGACATTACAACAGATAACCCAAACAACAAATTACATATTGAAGAAAATAATACAGAAATGAGTCGTCTGTAAATATTCCAAATACTGCCAAAAAAATCATGTATTTATCAAGTTTTTAATGATATTAAATTATTTCGAATTAATTAATTGAAAACAATCGTGCTCATTGGCTGCTTATTCCTGCGCAAAAATTTAAAACAGCCAATAAATGCGATCGTTGGTTAATTTAATGTATTATAATGTTTGTTAATTTTAGTTTCTCAAATAATATTTTTAACAAGTTTTTTAGCATTTCGTAATAAATGAAAGAATTTGTAATGAAAATTAAATGTATTATTTTGTTAAAGTATTTTAACAATATCCCGCTAAACGAATTTATATGTGTTATTACCGGCTCAATAAAGTATAAACTATCAACACACAACAACTGGCAAAAAAAATAAATAAATAAATAACGTAATAAATAAACTCTATTTACTTTAAATAAATAGATTTATTTTTTAAAGTCGGTAAATAAATTAAAAAATTTCAAGTGTAAATAAATGTTTAAAAAAATAAGTGAAAAAATATCACATTACTAAACATTTTCAACACTAACTGAATTTATGTTAGACGAAAATGACTATAATAGTTAAATAAATTAATAAGTAACTTATTAAATTTAAAAAATTAATTAATTGTATTAAATTAATTAATTAAATTAACAGGTAACTTAATATTTTCAAAAATTGATTAATTGTAAGTGTTTCAATTTGTAATTGTGTAATTCTCCCTCCCCAAAAATATAAACATCAAAGTTAATTTTGTAACAATAGAAAATTTGCAAGAAAATAAGATAAAGAGGAGATAAAGAGAAAATTCCATAGTGACGAGTGGATATAAATATTAATAAAAGTCAATTACACCAAAGTAATTAACTTTTTATAAAAATCATAAAATGCACAGTACCTTTTGGCTGAAAGAAAAAATGTTGATTACCCTACTCTAAACTAATTAATAATCTTTCACTATAAATTTATCATTTTTATTAGCAAGTGTCATTTAATAATATTAACGGATAATAAATTGAAGAAAAATTAATAAAATAGAATTTAAAAATCCAATAAGTTCAATAAATACTGAAATTGAATTTAAAATATTTAAGTTACTCACTAATCAGAATTGAAATTGTTAAAAAGACTAAAAATCTATTTTATACTTTTCTTGGACTTTGAAAAACAATGAATTTTTATATAGCTTCTCAATCAGTGATAAATATTTTCAGAATAACTGAAACTATTACAGATTTTTTCGTTAGAAAAAATTGTTTCTGAAACAACAAAACTTAAATTATAATTAGTGACGTCCGCAGATCCAAGAAAAGTAATTCCTAACTCTAAGAAACAGAAATTCATTTTAAATATTAACAAAAATCCACTTTCCAATTGAAAAAATATGCATTATAAATTAAATAACATATTTATTTAATTAGATGTCACTAGAGAATTTTTTTAATTTATTTCAACTTAACTCCGACAGAATAATGGAGATAAGAGGGACTTACTAATTGCAGATTAGCTTCGTCGGTGAGAAATGTTGAGTTCTTCCTCATGATATCCAGCTCCTTTTGATCAAGTCTGCAAGGGAAAATCGATGAACGCTCAACTCCAAGGTCCTCAGTGCCTTCAGATGCTCTTCAAAATGGAACACCAATGGTTGAAACAAGGCGTTGAAGAGGCGATGAATAAGATCCCTTGGTCATCACCATGTCATCAAATGGAACACTGTTAATCAATCGAACATAATTTTAATTAATATATTGAAACAAAAATATCTACTGCACAAAAGGATAAATTTAGATATTTTATAAGACGATTGAATTAGATTTTAATGCTTTCAATAGAATTTTTTAAATTCACCTTGGTTATAAAGTAAAGATAATTCTTCCTAATAGTCGAAACAATGCGTTGAAGGTGATGAATGATACCCCTCAATGCAGATTCTTCACATTATCATAACATCAGATAGAACACCGCTACTCACGAAAACGTACTGCACGCGGGCACATCTGTCTCCGCCAATGATACTGGGATACTTCCTGCAGACAGTAAAATACGAATAAATAAAGTAAATTATTTATAATTTTCACTGACTTTTTGCTTCTTTTTAAATATTTATCCCGCGAATCAGCAATTTAATAAAATTTTCAAGTAAATTTTGTCAATCGACAAAGATGAAAGATCACGCAAACGCACTTCAATTCACAAGCAAAATTCAGATTGAAATTTATGTAACAAATATATTCTTGTTCATTGAATTTATATAAATAAAAAAAAATTTCAGACTTTTTAAAGAACATTAAACCATATAATACTGCAAAAATTCTTTCCCACAACAAAGAGCGAAGAACTGCACAGGTACGCGTCAACTTTGTCTTTACCAATGACACTGCGACAATATTTTGGAAATTATCGGAATATTCAACAATATAATTAATTTCATCGGAAAAGATTTGAAAGATTGCAATTATAAATAAAAAAAATTTTTAGGTTATGATTATTGAAAGCATAATTCATTAATTTCATCTGAACTCTATGAATAGTAATAATATCAACAATGAATCCGTAAAGTGACGAAATTATCAAAAAATATTATATATACTTCTAACAATGCTTTTAATTATCATAGACTTTCAATTATTTAAGTTATCCTATACATATTGATATTAATTATTACACGTCATTATTAACAAGTTCATATGTAACCATATAAGTGATGTTGTATGTACCTGTGTTATCTAGTCTTCGGTTTTTAATATTTAATTCCACCTCCTTTTCTTCCTGACGCTAGTAATTCCTACGTTATATATTATACAAAAGCGCCAGGAATCAGTGGTGACAATATTCAAAACTAGATAAAAATTTCTTCAAACAGCGCAGATGTTGCCTACAAAGTCTTTCAGGTCTAACTGAGACTGCGCAGCTAAAACAGCCGTATTTACGTGCCCCCCACGGCGACGGCGCTAACTCTTGCCAGGGAGTAATACTCGCTGATTGGCGCGGGCACTCATCGTCAGAATGCTGCGCTCTGATTGGTTGATATGCAGCGTAAATATCTCACGTTGCCCCCTCCAAGTTCAGTTCGCTGTGGCGCTTCACGACGCAAGGACTATGCTGGTTCAAAGAAAATTTTTAGAACTTTTTCGCGCCTTTTTCATCCGTAAATGAGACTTGATTTTCATAGATATTAAATACGTAGTTACAACAATTGACCAGCGGAAGATGCTTTATGAATATGAGGGATAATAATTACTGCTGTGACTTGAACATCTTCTTTTCTGCTTCAACCCTATATGCTACTCGAACAAGAAGAATCATAATACCCAATTATTTGAAGTTAGGTTGAAACAAGGAAAGGAAATGTAAGGTTTGTATGGCGCTCATCTAAAGTAAATTAATTTTTGCAATAATGCAATAGAATAATTCTTTTTATTTGAAATATTTTCGTAAATTTGATTACTGGTAGTTTCTGATGCTCAATTAGTGTCGCCATCTTGTTAGAAGATTTGGTATTCGTTAGTA
Organism: Leptopilina clavipes; assembly: GCA_001855655.1. NCBI lineage: Eukaryota > Metazoa > Arthropoda > Insecta > Hymenoptera > Figitidae > Leptopilina > Leptopilina clavipes. Next base: position 44,965 of record JUFY01032582.1, read on the forward strand.
TAGTCAGGTAGTCAGTATAACAAAAACGTAATAATGAATATTTTTGTTCAAAACAAAGCAAATAGAAGTGTGTATAACAATGTTATATTTTAATATTTTATGAGAATATTATAAACAGGTGTGAACATTAATAAACGAAAGAAGGTAATCAAAATATCAAATACGTTTTATGGGATTGTAGCCTACTGTTGAAGAAAACACAAGAACTGTAGGAAATACTCATGCAAATTTTGAGATAGTGATAGAGAGCAACAATCTTTTTTAAAGTTTACATTTCCTAACCTTTATTCAACATTTGTATAAAATATTTATCAGGATATTGAGTACGGAAAAGTTATTTCTCAGAAGCCACATTTAAGGTTAGGTTTCTGTATTTCTCAGATTTCTGTAAATGTAAAGATTCTAATTTAATTTAAAAAATAATCATGTATAGTTAGAAATTAAAATCAGACAACAGTTATACAATTGAATACTAAAATATTTAGGAAATACAAAGTTATATATAGCAATTGAAATAATAATTATGTGTTATAATTTTAACATAATGATTTTAGTGTATCACATAATCTTAGGTACAACTGATATATTTACCTTAAATATATAATATTCAATTAATATTAATTAAATTAAATAATAAAAAAATTTTACTATTTAAATTTATCATATCTTATTAACATTTGATATATATAATATAATAATGAAATGTTTAATTATTAAACATATTTTATAATCGAATTTTTATGACTCAAAAAATAGTAAGTTTTTTCAATTTGTTTCTTTTTATCAATTTATTTGCTTAACAAATAAAAACCGTTGCTCCAATTATAGAATGTCCGTTAAAAAGTTGTATCAACAGTGCACAAGAGGTCAAAGATATCAATTAATTCAAATAACACACAGTTTTTCGTAATCTCGATAAAATTACTGCTGTGATTAAATATTCCTTGATTAGTCACAGGAAATGTTTTTTTGTTTTTTAAATTAATAAAGTGAAAAAGAAATATTTTTTTTTTTGGAAAAATCTAATATTTTTCGTTAGAAAATTAATAAAACTTTTTTCAAAGTTAATAGTTATTTGTAATGTTAACATAAAAAATTAAAATTGATTTCTAAATAAAAATTTTATTATATTGTTTATTATTAAGCATATTTGACAAATAATAATTAGTTAATTGATTTATTTTGTTATAGATTTGTCTTCTCACAGAGGGAAGGAGCAGTATCGGAAAAAACAAAGTGAGTTTTTTTTGCATTTCACCTTTTAAAGCATTGTACTCTTTTTTTGTTTGAATATGAAAGAACGTTGCTTCTTAACATTCTTGTAGCGAAACAACTGGCAATTTCGCTTTTCGCACGTTCTATAGCTGTTAAAATGCTGAAATCATAATCTTTCGTAATTATATATTTTCTACTGTGCAGCTGACAACACAAAATAACATTGTGCACATTTTTTGTTTTTACTTGAAATTACTACTTTGCATAGGTATTGCAATTAAAAATATTTTCTGAAAAAAAGAAAATCTAAAGTATATAAACTATAATAATTACAATTCAGGAATAATTTTTATAATTCTAATCTAATTTTTTTTTTAATTTACCATTTTTTTATCTCTACAAACAACTTGACAATAATTTATAATTAATATTACTTTTGAAATAATTACAAAATGAATATAATTAACATCTTAAATATTATAATAATATTAATATATTATAATAAGAATTTTTATTCCGCAATTATATATTTAACAAACTTGAATATAAGATCGTATGTAAAAAAAAGTTCGTAAAAGAGCTTATATGCTACAAGAAAAGTTATATAAGACAAAACCCTAATTAGAGCAACATTCCCTACTTGAGTGTATTTTTTTATGTCTATCCATGTGTCCTGAAATAGGAAAAATGATGAAATATTCCAAAGTCTAATTCAAATACTAGCAAAAAAAATAGAAAGAAAGGAGAATTTTTCCATAAAAAAATAAAAAGTTAAGGTAGGGGTCTCGCGGAAAAGTAGATTCGTTCCTGGTTTGAGGTTATACACGTTCACATCACGAGGTCCATTGGGCCCCCAATGGACCCACATGGTATTGTGTAGCAAGTACCACCTGTTGCACCGTCAAACCGCATTAAAAAGGATCTCGGTGTTGCGGCACTGCCTACGTACCTCCCCCGCTCTTTTCATCTCTTAGCCCACGTCTTCGGATTTCAAACCGTCGTTTGGTTTCGAATGTTCGAAGCGTCCGTTAAAATCATCTCATCTCGTCCCTGCGGAGCCGGTCGGTCGCGTTCATTGCTGAAAAATTCTTGACCATTCAGTCGTGCGTCGTCACATTGCTCAGAGAGCGAAACAGGAAGTAGGGATTAAATGCCCATGTGAATGTTGTGTTATTATCAGAACCAGTGATTCTATTGTGTGTTATGGAAAATATTGTGAATACGTAAATATATAGAAGAAGAAAATGAGTGATTCTGGAGATAATCTTAAATACAAATGGACCCCTGATAGTACGACGCTGTTGGTGTCTGTTTGGACTGATAAACAGGTACAGAAGCAGTTGGAGTACACAACCAAGCCGCAATTAATATGGGAAAGTGTCGCTAGATATATGAAAAAAAAAGGATATAATGTAACAGCGAAACAATGTCGATCACGAATGAAGCAGGTCCTTGTTTGTTATCGTGAGGCCAAAAGAGCTGGAACTCGTGCTGGCGTTGAACAATATTACGATTGCATTGATAAGGTCCTAAAAAATCGTAGATCAGATCAGGTGAATCTCAATGGAATTGACACTGTTGGTAAGTTGTTTTACTCTTATTTTTCCTCGATCAAATAATTAGCACGCAATATTTTCTTGAATTCTACGACACATTTTGCCTTGAATTTTTAATAGAAAACAAACATAAAAATCATTTATATAATTTCATTTTACATAGAAGAATATTTATTATTTTCATTAATTTTATCGATTACTTTTGTTCAATGAATGTAAATTATTTTACTTTCAATTATTTTCTTTTTTGTTGTTTTTAACTTCCTTAATTTGCATTGTTAGCTGTTTCTTTGTTTTTTATTTTTATTTCAACTGAAAGAAACATTCCATTAATATTTTTATTTGTTTTCTTTGTGGTAATATATTATTTACAAAATTGTTTGATTTTTGATACGTTTTTTTATATTAATTAATAATTTCTTCATTCCTTTTAAACAGATTCGACAAATAATGTAAAATCACCGCCAAAGGATGTGAAAACGAATAAAAATCTCCAGATGCGCTATAAATATCACACTCCAATTGAATCGCTTTATCGAACTGAAGCTCTTTCGCCAACCTGGACAGCAGCGAGTAAGACTGAAGATGATAATATTTACATACTCTCAAACGAAGGATAAGTGGAATTCTTTCTTACTCATTAATTTTTATTTTTAGGAGACGAAGATTATCCAGACTCACCAGAATCTAATGAAACAGTACTTGCACAACCTTTTCGCGTACTTTCTCCTGTTCGGGATGCTGCAACAAATACTCGACATCAACTAGATCATTTTACGAAAAAAACTCTTCATTCAAATACCGTTGCCACTAATACAATGGGTGCAGCAATCAAGGACACTTTTCTTCCAAATTCCCTGTCTAATAATCGTTTTAGCGAGATACCCTATCAAAATACTGTGCAAAATGTACAAAATCAAATAATTCAAGAGAATATGCAACAAAATCAAGCTTATTTGCAACAAAACTTATTGCAAAATCAATTGTCCGGCAATAATCTATTGCAAATGAATCCAACCTATCGTCAAAATTTGTTAAATACAAATGAAACTCTATACGCTGGACAAGGTGTCCAATGGCAAACGGGAAACGATCAATTACAAAATCATATTCTATTGAATCAAATTCCATCTGAGAATATTTATCGTCCACAAAATCAATTACAAAATAATCCCATTAATAATCAATTGATACCACAGGAGCCAAGAAAATTATCATTTAGACAGAATTTGGGTTCTTATCGGCAATATCAAAATTCTCGTGGACAACAAAATCAAATTTCCAATGGATTATTATCGCCTCGTTATTCGCCGGAATATGCTGCGAATTTGGATGAAGCTTTTTGCGAATCCGCGAAAGAAGAAAAGGCGCATAATTTAAATGAGACGTACGATCAACTATCTGGGAATGGAATTAATCTTCCTAATATTGATACAACTACGTTGACAAATAACGCCACATTTAATGATGATACATTGTCAATTGAATTTCTACAAGATTCACCATCACCTTCCGATGATGGTACTACCAAAGTTAAAGACTTGGGGGTTAATACGGAAATTGTGCCAAATGCTCCATTCCGGAAGAAAAAAGCGCAAAAGCTGGAGCAGTTGATGTTGAGTGCAATAAGTTCGCAGAATGATGTTGTCAATAAGGTAATAATTTTTTTTAATTGTAATATTTCATTTTCATTTAATATTAAATTGAAGCAATTTGCAATTAAATTTCTTTTCACTATTAAAAATGTTTCCATTATTTTAGATTCTCACCGCGCAAAACGATATGGTGACAAAGTTCCTCGACTTGGATCGCGATCGTCAAAACAGACTAGAAAATCGTCTTGACCATTTAATGGATGTTGTACAAGCCACCGTACTTAATAAATCATCAGACCGTGAATCTGATCAGCAAGAACCGATTATAACAAATTTACTTCCACCTCCAAAATTAGGAACTGTTCCACCGAAATTGGATCTAGTTCCACCGAAACCATGTCGATTTCCTTCGACATTACCTGTAAATAACACCAATCAAAATACAGAAATGACAAGACCAGGTGTTATCTCTCCACCTGCCCGAAGAATTGGTTCAATATGGACAAAATTAGGTCCCGTTTCACAATCGCCATTCGTCAAGGCCCAACAACAACTTGGCTTTCAAACAATTTCAAATCTCGAATCAAGAACACAATCGTCGGCCGAGAGACGTATTTTACAGGACATTCGAATGAACATGGACCCGCGAACAGTAATTGAGGAGACAATGACTTTTCTCGAGAACGAACGACATATTCAAGAGAAAATTGAAAACGCCAAAATTCAATTAAACATGAATCAAGTATTAACAGCAAAGAAACGTTTATTCACCAATCGTGAACCAACGGCCGCTATGATTTTGTCGGCAGCATTTTTAGACAATGAATCACAATACATTGAACTTGTTGAGAATGCTCGTATTAATTCCGGCAATAATGACATTACGCGAATGTGTTTAAGATATCTTCATCAACAGCCAACGAAGGAAAATGATAATCTTGTCGCTGGACAAGGTGACAGTTATGAACGTCTAAGAAAATTGAATTTAGAGGATAAATTTTTCGATGAGCCCTCTGATTCATCAACACCTGCAAAACCATCAGCGCCACACCTCGAACCACGACCAACAATTCAACAATTGGCACAGCTTGTCATGCAGAGTTCACGTTGGCGGGATTTAACGCAAAATAAAGTAAAACCACTTGATGCGCCACGAAAAGATGTGAATATAATGAGACGGGAAATTTTAAACGAGGATCAACAACGAAGAGAAGAACAAAAACGTGTCGAAGCAAGATTAAATGCTTTAAAGCGCGAAGAAATTTTAGAAGATAAACGAAAAAGAATGCAATATTTAGAGGCTGAAGAAAGAAGAAAACGTGAAATTATCATGGAAGAGGATAGAAGAAATAATGAACTTTTGAAGGATAATGGAATCGCAATTTTGAAAGATAATAATGAAATGATAGGAGAATTGGGAAATAATAAAAAATACAGATACTACAAGGAACCGGACGGCAAAGCAAAGGCATTAAATTGGCTTCATGATCGTTATTCATATGGCGATCAGTTTATAAAATTAAATCAAGGAGTACCACGTCCAATTGGCTTTAGTGTTGATGATTTGAATGCTATCGAGTTGAGACCAAATTTCGAGAGGAGGGACAATATTAAAAAATCCACTTTCGACGAGAGACTGAAAAATAATCGACAAAGTGTACATTTTTGCGATGACATGGGACCATTCGGTCAATTGAAGCAAAATCATCCTCAACGGTATTATACATTACAGCAGAAAAAGTATTACGTTGAAAATGAAGGCGCACTAATTCCGCAAAATCGTGATATGATCGATCGATATATGCGTGAAAATGAGTTGAGAAGAGTAAAAGATGATTCTGATGATGAAGAATTTTTGGATACTACCACGACAATGTCTCCATTTTCACACACGGATGGACCATTGAAAGCTGGTAAAGGAACATGTGTGATTAGTTAGACATTTAAAAAATATATAATTTTTTTCTTTTCCTTTTTTATCGCTTTACAAAACATGAAATTTGAAAATTATTTTCAAAAAATTTCGAAATTTATCAAATTTTTTTCGAAACAAGAAAAAAGTTTATTTCTTTATTAGGAAGAATTTTTTCGTTTTTACGTGAGTGAATATACTCAATAATGACAATTAATAAAATGTTGCAATGATAATTATGACTGAAATATAGATTTAAACTTTAATGTATGATTAAAGTTATATAAAAAAAAAATATCAAATAGAAGGTTTTTCTATAACCTTTTTTCTTGTTACAAGATTTATAATATGGTATCATTTATTTAGAAAAAAGTGAAACTAAAACTAGCCGCGACATTCTTGATTAAAGGAAAAATTATAATTTTAATTTTAGATTTCAAAACAATGTAACAAGGTTAGTTTATTTACTTTTTTTTGTTGTTTTTATTAATTAATAAAGTCGCAGTTAGTTTCAGGATCCTTGAAAAAGTATATCTCAACAGTGCTTCCATTTCAATTTGAGTACACAAATTAATTGTTAATAGAATAATAGCAGTCTATTGACGAAAAGGTAACTTAACAATATTATAAACAATATAATAGGTTGTTTCGTTCAACTCCTGAAAGTACAAGGATTTGAGGAACTATCAATAGGACTGCTATAGAGTTTGAGCAGTAACACAAGAATGTATTTGTCATATTATTTGTTAATTACGAAAATTTTTATATTTCAAAGAATTTTCAATTTTTCCATTCATAATTGACCCAATATTCTTTTTTTAGATTTATCTTTTACTGTTAGCATATTTGTTTATTGAGAAAAACAGATTGTTTATTTAAAAAAAACAATTACAACTAAATGTAAAAACAAAATAATTATTTTCGCTTGGAAAAAATTGAAAATTCTTTAAAGAAAACAATACAATGTGCCAGTGATAATGTCTTTGTTAATTATTAGCATATGTTATAGTTTATATATTCGCTTTAATAAATAAAAACATTTTAAAAAAGTAATCTGCAATTTTTATATAATGACAATTTTGACAATTAGATTTTTTCAAATCAAAATTTGGTTGATTTTAGTAAAAATTGAAAAAAATTTAATTTGTTAAAAGTAAAATATTCTTCTTATTTCATAGTATAATTCTAGACGTACATAAATAGGAGAGGAAAATAAATGTTTACTTTTTGTTTTTTTTGTTTTGTGAAACCGTAGTTTATTTTTTCTGCAAAAATACAAAGTAGATATTTTTGTATCTTTTCCTTTAAGCAGTCGTTGGATATTTTAAATCACCAATAAATAATTGTATATTATGAAGATTAATCATGAAGAGTGATTGTTTATTTACTTCAAAAGTAACAGTTTTATCAGGAAATAATCGAGCAGCACGTCCCATTGTAATAGCTGTTTGAAACAAACGTTAATAATATAAAAATACATTAATAAATTAATAATAATAACAACTAAAAATGAACGCACAAATCATTTATAAAAATGCACATAGGTACTTAATAAATTAATTAATCACATGCTCTGATTCGTGCAAAAAAGCTGATTAATTACATTCAACATTTATGTATAAAAAAACAAAAATAGCGGCTAATTGCAAATTACGTACAATTTTATTATAGTTTGAAGAAAATTTTTTACAACAATTCGTTGCGGCTATTCACAAAATAGATATAATTGGAAAAAGGTTTTCTATTTTGTGAATAATCGTAAACAATCAATGGAATCGAAATTTATTTTTATTATTAATTATTTTGATAATATATTAGAATAATTTAATTACAATAGAAATAAAAAAGCCTAATTTATGTACATAAAGAATCATAATTTATAAAATCATTATACAAAAATAATTTATTTCACAAAAATTTGAAATTTATAAAAAAATTTATATTTAAAATAATATTTTAGTAACAAATTGCGTATTTTTATGGATTCGCCAAATTTCCAACAAACAATGGAACATTTCCACGTGCAAGCATAAAGTAAGCTGGCCTGTCAACAGCGAATTTTTCACGTCTTGGTTGCATTGCTGGCATTCTCAACATCATAACAGTTCCTATAAAAACATTATTGTAAAATTCAAATTTTTTTTATAATTTTTAAATATTAAAATTTCAAACGAGAAAATAGAATTTTCCTTATTCGCGAAATTATTGAAAAGCCAATTTTTGAATTCACTGAAATATATTTTATATGTTTAAGACAAATTTACTCCCAATTGAGATAAATTTGACTCCAATAGAACGAACCCATTGTTATGGAGTAAAATTTCACTCTAAAATAGAATTTTATTCAATTTTTAAAGTGAATTTTAGTTAAACTAAAATTATGTAAAATAAACTAAATATAATGTAAATAAAATTAAATTTTGTATTCTTCAAGATCTTTGGAGTAGAATTATTGCATCCAAAATGGAGTGAAAGTTGAATCATCCTATAATCAAAATGACAAATTCAGTCTAAAAATAACAATCAATAATTTATCCACTCCAAGGAATTAAAAAGGATTTATACAAAATTTACTTATTTTTTTACATTATTAAAATTTGATTTATTTTACCTAATTTTTTTTCACACATTTATTTTAATAGTAAATTGTGATGTTATACAGTTAACTGATCAATTTAAAATAGCTTTGAATTTTTAATATTACATACGTCATCTATTCAGAATTATTGAAAATATCATTTTAATTTAAAATTATTTTTTATTATTTTGGTGTAGGTATTTACAAAAATGCTGTATGAAATTTTCGTAAAATAACTTAAAAATATACTCATTATATTTACATTATTATATTTTAATGTTCTATAATGGGTTAACGACACGCGCAGCAAATAGAATGGTTTTTTTATATGTTAGGAACATTAAGGCAGGATGATCGACTTCAAATACTTCTTGATAGAAACCGGAAAACATTCTAACTGAAACGGCGAGTCCTGAAACATTGATTATTTTCAGAAAGAATTTTCAATAAAGGATTATTAAAAAATTATGTCACCCACTGTTAAAAAAAAGTAATAAGGTCAAAAGGTTGAAGTAAGGGGTAAGGATTAACTTACAATTAGTATTGAAAGAGAAATGGAATTCACACTTTTAAAAATTAAAGGTTATCATTAATTATGTAATTAAATTAATTTTAAAACAAACTTTTTAAGTAGTTTAGCCGAATCAAACAAACATGAAAAGAAGGTTGAAATTAGCGTGACATAATTTTTTAACGACTCCTAACATTAAAATTATAAATAATAAAAATATATATATATTAGTCATTATTAAAATATTAGAAAAAACGTAATTAAAAATTTCCAAACAATTTGCCAAAAAAAAGTTAAACTCTTTGTGCTACTGTTACAAATTCAAGCGTGCCAAAAAAGCAATAATTATATCAAAAATATATAAAAATAGAAACAATAAATTAAACATGCTCCTGAAAAAAATTTATTTATTGACATTTTTGTGGGAAAATTTGGAAAAAAAAATTGATAAATTTTTTTATAATTGAATATCTTTTCAGTTCTAAATAGGAAATTTTATTAAATTTTAATTTATTTATATTCACTATGATTATAGAAATTAATCGTGAATTTACCTTTATTGGAAATTTTTGACGTTTCCTGCGAAGAGTAAAATTCCATTTTCACCACTCGTTTGTTTAACGATTTGATAATGGAATGGATGATCGGCTTTAAATTCAAAAGTTATGGGGAGTGATAATGCCACCATTGTAAGTCCTAAACAAGGACAATACAATACATTTTTCTCTTGTTTTGATTTTAATAAAAGAAATTAAATATGACCAGATTATATAACTTTCGACAAAACAATGAATTAAAAACCGTTATAAATATATAATAAACTATACAATTTGTATAATAAATTTTGTAATTTATATTTTTTCTATGTTTCTCTCATTCATCATTATTAATCAATAATAATTAATTTTAATAATTTAATTATTTAGATTTATTTATTGTAAAGGTACAATTATATTACTTAGTAAAAAATCTTAAATCAAATTAATCTTAGAAATTAAAACTGGTCTCAATTTAATTTAAAACAAAGGCTGTCTTAAAAATGTTCTAATTTAAATGAAGACTCGTTTTTTTCGGAAAAATATATAAGGTTTTTTTTTCAGTGTATTTTTTTGTATGTAGGTACATAACTTTAATAATCCAATTCAATCAAAAATTTGAATTAATTCATTTTTGGATTTTTGACGAAACCTTGAAAAAGAACAAGTGCGAATTTTTGTTGAAGAATTTTATAATGAAATGGTCGATCCATTGACATTTTGGCAGTCAAAGGTGCCATTGGAGGAACAATTATTATATCTGTAAATAAAATTCGTTTTGATTTAAAATTTTTTTATATAAATAATATATCAAAAATATATTATTTAATCAATTAATACTTTAGTTAATAATTAATTGAAATGTATTTATTTATTTTAAATACACGCATAGTGTTCACGTTTATTTCCTGATAAAATTTGTTTACTGAATTTAGTATTGACTATTATTTTTTAACAGTGGTTTATTTTTTATGAGGATATTGATAGTATATGTTAATAATTACTTTTACAGTAATTGAAAAAAAAGTTCTACAATAAATGGAATAAATATTACAGTGTAATTTTTAATTACATTAACGTAAGACGTTTTTTTAAATCAAATGATAAGCGTACATGTCAACTTAATTAATGTTAAATTAATTAAGATGTTAATTAAAATTAATAAACATATTCATATTTCTATTGATGAATTTTATATATATATATATAATATATATATCGCAATATTTTAACACAAACTTTTAAAAGTTGCTAACTTACTTGTATAACAATATTCTATTTCTATTTTTGCAAAACATTTTTCCATGCATTTTACCCATGTTTTTATAATTGTTTTGAAATGAAAAACAAAAATTCCCTTAAATTACATAATCAAAACTATGGTTAACCTAAATATTTTCTTTAATAATTACACTTTATTTATAACTAAACTTTCAATTATTTAGCTACATAAATATATTCATTTTTTTCTTCTTTTTCTAACAATATTTGTGACTTTTTTTGGGACAATGTTGACCTTTTTTTAAAAGAAAATAATATTTCTATTTATATAATATGTAGCAAAAATTAAATTTAAGTTTATTCGTTTTGAATAAATTAGGAACCAACTTTTGATCAAGGTTTCGTAATATGACCTTGAAATAGAGAAATTTGATATCTTCCTTCCACAATACAGTACAAAAATTGTTTGTTTACTGTAAATTGAATAGGAATTTGAATGGAATCCGTTTCGGTAATATCTGCTGTCAAAAAAAAAAATATATATAGATATTTCTTTTTATAACTCTCCTATGGAATATTTTTATAGCACGGAAAATTACACTTGTTCTATATAAGCATCTATTAATTTAAATATATAACTTTTCTTTTTAATGAACAATTTGCATATTTATTTGTTCATGCATTAGCTGAATTTATATAGCATTTCCCTTATATATTATTATTTTTTCATACAAGCATTTTAATTTATCTCTCAAGCCTAAAATTAAAAAGTAAGAAAAAAAATCCTCTATTCTAATTTGGAGAAATTATAAAAAGCAATAAGCGCATTTCTTTAAAAACTTAACTTCCTTTTAGTAAACTTTTTCGGTTAATTTATAGTAATTTTTTAAAGCGGGAATAATAAAAAGTTAATGAAACAATATTTTGTTTTTGGTACAAAATTACTCGCATTTTAAATATTCTTTACTGTATATAAGTTTTATCTTTTGTACTTTCGAGGCTGACTAAACTTTAAATTCATGACGATCCCGGTTGCAACACATGGCCTTGAAACAGTGTAATTTCACCTTCATCCTTTATTATCATGTATAAAAATGGTCTGTCCACATGAAATTCACCGGCAGTAACATACGATTCCATCGTTATTTCAAATGCTATCAAACAAATTTTTATTGTTTTGTAAAATAATTGTTAACATAATGTTACTTTTATATATTCTTGCAGATAATGTTAGTTGCACAATCAAAAATATATAAGCAACAAATATTTTTTCAAATTGAAATATTTAATTTTTTGTTTTATAATGATTTAAGAAATAAGCAGTGAATATTCTATTTATTTTTCTAATCAAAATGAAATATTTAAATTACATTTAAATGGAATGACAAAATAATTTTCCTTTGAAAATAAAAATTTTTTTTATTATTAACAATCAAACACTAAACAATTAAGACAAACCAGGTGAAAGATGTTGACAGAAAACCAAGTACGATTATTTTTCTATTACAAAAACATGATCTTTAAGAAAAAAATTTACTGTAAAAAATATTTTATTTATTTATTTAAAACAGTAATGTTTTAACTTAAAAATTTTAAACCAACAGAAAATAATATTATTTTTTTAATTAATTTTAAAGGTTTCGAAATTTAAAAATTAAATTTGAGGTTCTTTTATGTGGCTTATAAATAAAGGACCAACAGTTTTGCTTTCTAAAATCGACAAGAAAGGTTTGTCAGCAGAAAAAATCATACGCCTTATTCTTCTTCCACTTTTTGTTTTGAATTTCATTCCTACGAAAAAAAAATGGGACAATTATTTTTAATACACGGGAAAAAAATTATATTATAATATTATACATAGAAATACGCCAATGTTTATTATGTCAAAGAAAATAGTTCACAAATTAAATCACTTGATTGTTACATTTTTGTTTAATTAATATTTTCATAAAAAATTATTGTTTAAAATAAGCACAGAGCATTCTATTTTATACAAAGAAATGCGCATAAAAAAATAGTTCACAAATTGAATTACTTAGTTCTTTTTCAGTCTAATTAATATTTTTATTAATAAAACTTATTGTTTAAAAATTCAAATCAACAGTGATAAAATGACAATGTGAAAATTCATTGTCAAAATCTGCAAAAAGATCATGTTTTTGATAGTATATATTATATGTGAAATATAATTTAGAAATAATTTTTAACTTGTATAATGTACAAAAATCATGTAAAAATTTACATGATTTTTTAACACTTGCAGTGCTTTTGAACATTTACACAACATTTAATTACGCACGCAAACAGTTTTCCTACAAAATATAATTTATTAGCGAAGGGAAAAAATATATTTTTCGAATTTTAATTTCTCTAAATTTCAGAAATATATATCAAAAAATAGATATTCCAGATGCAATAACAATTTCTGAGTTAGATGAGAAGCTGTTATTGCATCCGGAATCTAAATTGTGAACTAATCATTCAGAAAAATTAGTATTTGTTTTCAATATTAAAAATGATAGTTACAAACGTTTCTTTTCAAACAATTCAAAATTCAAAATTAATAAGCTGTTGCAATATTTATGATATAAAATCATTTTTATAATTTTGGATCCACAACGTGTCCATTAAAAAGCTCGAGGTTAGAGCCAGTGTTGATGTTGTTGTTGTTGCGTGTTTTATAAGTTATAGAGTATAAAAAGGGTTTATTGACATCGAAGATCACTGGTAGTGGTGGAGGTGGCATAGGAAGTGATGCAGGCATTATTGCAATTCCTGAAGATAAATTCAGATACTTGTAATTGTTAATAATTAATTAAGCCGTGAATACATTTTCATATTATAAATATAACGTCAAACGAAATTTTATTGATGAAAAATTTGTTTCAACTGATTTAGAATAATTTTATTTTGTAAACAAATTCTTATAAGCTAAGTTTCTCTACTGCTTTTGTTTAAAATCATCATAATAATTAAGTTTAATTTTGATAAAAGTTATCTTTTACAACTGGATCCTTGATGTGACCACTGAATAGAAATGTTGAGTAGTAAAAATAATTATTGTCGTGTAAGTGATGGATTGTGAAGTATAAGAGAGGCCTATTAACTGCAAAGATCACTTTTTGTGGTGGTTCTACCATACCAGAACCTCCCATACCAACAAATCCTATAAACAAAATAATTAAATAATTCTTTCTGTTGATTGATTGTGAAATAGCCATAAAATATAATTTTGAAATTGATTTATTCAATTTGATTTTACAATGGATTAATAATGACATGAATTATGTATTTTTTACACTTAATTTATGATTTATCTGAATAATATATGAACAGTTTAATTTTTTACTTATTGTTTCTAATGACATTGGTGGTATCATTTGTAGTTCCGGATTAATAATTTAATATCAATCAAATGTTTGTAAGTGTCCAGTGAATAAAGTTTGTGCGTGATTTCTGTAGTGGTTGTTGTAATAAATCAAGTGGTACACGAAGGGTCTGTTGATAGTAAATACCACCGGTGGTTCTTCTATGTCCAGAAACGCCGATTCAACCATCATTATGACTGCTAAGAAAATATTAATTATGTAGTGTTGTTAAATTATTATAATAATATAAAAAATTAGTAATAAAACTAAAAGATATAATGCAAATTTTAACTAAATTTATTAAAAGATTTTTACATTATAACTTCCATTTCATACATGGAGAGTAGAAATTTTGCTACATTTACTGAAAACAGTTAATGTATATTTAAAATTTTACAGATTTGTTTCTATTTTTTTGTTACAGATTATGTCACTACTCACAATCAGACTTTGACTTCAAGTGAAGAGATGTCGGGTATTGTGTCTCAACCCTCAATAAAAGGTATGATATATTTTTTCTATTATATGGTATTTTGTTATAATTTATTAAAGAAAAAAAATCTACGAGTACTACGCGAATTTACAGAAGTAATCTGTAAAATTTATACTAAAAATCTGTAACATTAGCAGCAAAACTGGTTTAAGGATATGATAAGTTTGTTAAAACCAAAACAATATTTTATTTCATCATTAATTCTTTACATTCTATCTGAACAAAGTACTTGAAAAAGAAAATGCAAAACTTGAAATTAATCACATATAATATATTAAAATTAGAATGATAAATTCACTATTCCTAAACTACTGGTTCCTTAATGTGACCACTGAATAAAACTGTTGTCGAGAATGAGTTTGTATTGTGTTTGTTGTAAACTAAATAGTACAAAAAGGGTTTATCGACAGTAATTGTCACTGGTGGAGGTTGGAATTCACCCACAGAATCCACAAAGGCAATAATCACTGCTGACAATAAATTATTGTTAATTTTTGATGCAATAATTTTTATTTAAAACGAAACATTAATAGTTTAACAAAATCAGGTACATTTTGAAATGTATAGAAAAAATTTACTATGTTTACTTCGAAAACAGTTAAAACAGTGATAGCATATCTTCTCTGCAAATGATAAAAATGAATTTTTAATACCTACGGATAAAATATCAATTCTTTGAAATTCTCTGGACATGACCCAATCAATTTCACTAATTTCAGATTTTTAAAATCAGATGAAAATTTTACAGAAATATTATCTGTAAGTTCTATACAGAAAATTTATTTTTATTTAAAATTTGCAAGAGATTATCTACAGCATTTCTACTTGAGAAGGTATTTGTTTTAACAGATTTTTTAGCAAACAAAGAAGATTTTTTTCTATCTCATATCAAAAATAAATTGAATGTTACTCTGAATAAGCAGTAAAGTTTAATGGATGAGATAAGTTGATTAATTAAAATCATTACAATGTTTTATTTTATCATTAATTTGTTACATTCTGTTTGAATACAAGGTACTATATTTACAATATAAATATAGTAAAAAGTAAGCACTCGGAAATTTATTATTGAAACTCGCTATATTAAAATTGAAGTAATAAATTCTTTATAATTCCTGAATTACTGGTTCTTTAATGTGACCATTAAACAAAACTGTTGTTGTAAATGAGATGGTGTTGTGTTTGTTGAAAATTAAATAGTACAAGAAGGGTCTATCAACAGCAAAGATCAATGGTGGACGTCTGAATACGCCCATTCTCGTCACGTAGGAAACTACAACTGCTGAGAATAATAAAAATATCGTTAACCTTTTTATTTATTTATTTTTTTAAGCTTTTTTATCTAAGAAATTTATACATGAGTAGTAAAATCTTATTGCTTTATTTTCTAATTAATTGTTTGTCAACAACAATATTGAAATTATTTTTGAATTGGTTTATTAACGTGACCATTGAATAAAATAGTTGCAGTCGGGTTAAAGTAAGTGTTTTGTTTGTTGTAAATTAAAAAGTATGCGAAGGGTTTGTCGACAGCAAAAGTCTTTCGTGGTGGGTCTATTCTAGCAGACATCAGCATAAATTGTGTTCCTAAGGACAAAAGAGTTTTTTTTTATCTTAGTAGTGATCTATTTGTTTGTTCATATAGTGATAGTCCCTTTTTATTATCATTTTATTTAACTTTATAATTATAATTGATTTTTAATTATTATTATTTATAATTTTTTATATTTTATATTTACATTTACAACAAAGTGAATATTTGATTATAATTTAGGTTATTTTTAAAGAAATTCCTTAAGGTGACCACTAAATAGAGTTGTTGAAGGATATTTTCTGTTTTGTGTTTTGGAAATTAATAAGTACAAGAAGGGTCTGTCAACAGCAAAGATCACTGGTTCTCGTTTTCTGAATGCTGCTGTTTTAAATAATACCATTGCTGGGAAAAAATATTAAATTGAGTATTTTCATAATATGTAAATTACTATTTTATTTTTTATTAATACTGTTCAATATAATATTTAGAATGGGTAACGTAAAGCAAGCATAACAATAGCTGGAAAGAACTTAAAAATTTAATCCAAATAACAGAATAAGTTTTGAAATCTATGAACAAAGTATCGAGGAAAAGAATTTTACATGTTTTGAAACTCGCAGTTTGACATTATTATTAATACAAAATCGAAAAATAAACATTTTTATTGAGTGGGATCCGGAAGCAACTATTATTGTTAAAAAAATTATTTAGTACTATCGATTTTTAATCAGTGTAAAAATAATTATTTGAAAAAGACATATTTTATTTATGAAATATTTTATTTTGCAATTGGTTTCTTAAGGTGACCACTGAATAAAATTGTAGTTGAGTCAGAGTTTGTGTTGTGTTTTTTGTTGTGAAGTATATAATATATGAATGGTCTATCAGCAGCAAAAATTGGTGTCGGCTTTGTATACAGAGATGCTCCTAAGCCAATTAATACTGCTAAAAGAAAAAAAAAATTACAACATTGTGGATTTTAACAATTAACTTATTATAAAAATAAGTTTAAAAATATTTTTTATATCACTTTTAAAACTTATTGAGGTGAAAATGAAAGCAAACATATGCTATAAAAATGAAAATTAATTTCAGTAATTTATTATTTTGTGTAAAAGCCACGCTTTTTTTTAAATCTCGTGGAATTTTAATAATGAATTGCGTGGAAAGCAGTAAAGAACCGTGTCATATCTTTTTTTCACATAACATGCTTTTGTTTATAATCATTTAAATTTCAATAGAAAGAATGAATTTTATTTTTGATATTTATTAAGATGAAATATTTTTCTACTTAGTAGGTATAACATTCGAATTCTCCAATGAATCTTATTTAAGACAATGGAAAAATTCCTATTATTTTTATAAAATGATTGATTATAAGGTTAAAAAAATTAATATATGATAATAAATCTCTCCCCTCTTTTTCTTTCTATTTTGATAATTATCATTGAAGCGAAAATAAGTATTAAAAAAATCAGTCGTGTAAAAAGTAAAAATAGCAATAATATTAATAATGATAAAAAAAAATGATAATAAAAATTGTTTCTTATAAGTCTTAACTGACTAGAGACGCCCACATGGTAGCTTCAGCGTTTTTATTGGCTACTCTTCAAGGTCATTAAATGACAACCAATCGTCACATTATGACATTAAAGAACAGCCAATAAAACGAGCGGTAGTCCCATATGGGCCTCTCTATACAGGATATTTTACAAAAAAAAAATCAATTTTATAAGTAATTTGTTTATTTAACTATAAAACTTAAAATTATAATAACTAATTGGAATTTAAAAAACATATTTACAAGAATTTTTACACTAAATTGATATTAATTATTGCTGAATTTACTATCTTTCAGGGTCTGTTACGCGTCCATTGAACAACAACACGTCGGAAAAATCAAATGTATCATTTTGGTAATCCATATAAATGACGTTGGCAAATAACATGTAGAAAAATGGCTTGTCGACTATAAATTGTTTCGTGGGCTCTGGAGGGCTATCAATCCGCAAGGTAAGTGAGTATCCTATAAAAAAAGATAAAAATTCCATTTCGACTCAAAATAATTTTACATTTTGTAAAATTTTCAGTTGTAATTTAACTTTTTTTGCAACTGTTATGAATTTAAATTTACTTTTCTTTGCTATTCAATCGATTTTTAAATTTGTTATTAAAGTTTTATGAGAGCTACATATTAGAAATTATTGTACAATAATTAACATATTATATAATTATGTGTTTATTTACAATGATTTTTTTATAAAACGAGATATAACAGATAAATATCTAGTACAATTAAAAATGAAATTATAAGTCGGGTTTAGTAACATGGCCATTAAATAATGCATTTTCGGAAATATAAATTGGAAGTAAATTTTCGTCTTTATGAACAACAGTATGAACTAATGTATAGAAAAATGGTCTGTTGATTGAAAACGTTATCTTGGGCCTTGAGATAAATGCAGCGTATGCAAAAGCTCTGAACTCTATAAAAAAAACGGGAAAAAATTTTTTCAAGTATACATATATATAATTGCCACTTTTGTCTGTAAATAATATTTTATGAATTTTTCCATCACCTTCGCGATTAATTATTATGAGTCATTATTACCGAAACCTCTATAGAAATTATTGATTATTAATTTACACTTACACCAGTCTTAATGGTTTAATTCAATTATAAATATATTAATTTTGTATGAAAATTATTTCAGTTTTGTTTTTATAAAGTAAAGGAATAAAAAAAATAATTTTCTCTATAAATATATATTCCTTAGGAATAAAATTTATTATTGAAAAGTAATTTAATTTAAAGTAAATTAAATTAAAAAAATAATTTCATTACTTTATTTATTTAAAAGTAAATTAAATAAGATTAAAAACGCGTTCATATTTTGTATATACAAATTTCACGAAAGAGGAGAGAAACATACGTAATTTTTTAAAGTGTTAATTAATGTTTTTGTCAAAAGATATATGTGAATGTTTTGATAAATTATTAACGAGATTTTATGGCTCGTTATAGCAGGTTTTTCAACCCAAAGTCACCTAAATTATAGGAAGAGAAATTTGATGACATAAAGAATGTAATGGAAATGATTTCCCACTTATATGTATATATGTCATGCATTCTGAGATTGTTTAATTTAACATATTTTATTAAATTACTATTTTTAATTTTTTTTTTCTAAATATAAAATTATTGCTGATATACTTTTTTTGGTTCCATATCATAACTATTACATCTACAGCATAGATCAATAGTTTTTTGATAAATGGTAAAAATATTGTCATATCGCACTTTGGCTTTTCCTTTCAAGTGATAAACAAATAGTTCAATTAGATTCTTGCTTATCGAGCGAAAAGAAGTTTATATATAGTACCATTTTTAACGTCTAACGTTTTTCTTATAGACCGCGATAAGTTGAGACAGTATCCAGCTGAACCGAAATTGCTTAATAATTAAATAGAAGATTCGAAAAAAATCTTTACTGCAAATACAGACTAAAAAAAGAAACAACCAAAATTAAAAAAAAAAATAAAAACAAAAATTTATCCCTCATATTTAATGATTTTATCCTTTTTTTTAAAAATACCTCCGTGATTTTTAGAAAGATATTTTCATGCAGCTTTAGTTGCAAAATTACACATTAAAAACCATGCATAGCTGCATTTTCTAGATGTAACATTCTCTTGTTTTATCTTTTGGTCATGCACGTAATTAGCAATCGATGACTTAAAAATTATAATAAGATCAGAGTGTTTTTCATTTCAAAGCTATTTTAAACTGTAAGTTCGAGAAAGCAATTGTTTTTTTTATAAACCATATAAGCCAAACTCTTATGCTGTGTGATAGTGTTGTGATATAAGTATAAATTAAATACACTGCGTGGTTTCAATGTACTAAATTTTTTAATATACATTGTGTATTTTTGTGAATAGCATTATGTTTGCTTTTACGTTTATTCTGTGCATTCTGGATTACAAGCTGCATAGCCTGCCACCGCAGAAAAAAACAAAAAATTTGAAAGATACTTCAAATAATAGAAAGATTCTGATAAAATAACCCACTTGATGATTAAAATTTAACTAGAAACGCCCACATTGGAGCTTTCGTGGATTTTATTGACTACTCTTAAAGATCGTAAACTGACAACCAATCATCGCTTCATGACCTTGAGGAATAGCCAATCTAATAAACTAGAGTCGCATGTAGGCGTTTTAATTCTTAATTCAGACTTCAGGTTATTCGTGATAAACCAATTGTTTTGAAAATACTTATTTGGAGTTTCTCGCAAATTTATTAAAAAAAGCAATACAAGATAAATGTAATATTCAAACAAATGAGTATTTTGAAACTTACCAGTTGCTGCAGCAGCCTCTGAACCTTCTTCATTCACTTCAATAAAGGCTTTTTGCACAACCTTGCTCACTTTAAGATCAGTGTCAGCAATATTACGGAAATTAGCCTTGTCGGTAAACATTTCTCCCATTCCCATCTGAAATTGGTTTAAAATAATTTTTTAATTACTAAAAAAATATAACTACAAATCAAAACACCTCTGATATGTTCTAATTAGCAAGTAGTTGAATTATTCAATTCTGCTTTCAGTTTAGAATTTTGTTTCGATAGATAAATTTAGGAATTTAAAGAGGCTGTTAAAATAAGTCTACGATGAGGATTAATGACATTGAAGGAATTAATTTTTTTTAACTATTTGAAAAAATTTACCTCAGTCAAAGTGTCCTTAAGATCAATGGTGCTTTCAATTTTGAATTTCGGAAGGTATAACTCTACTTCAACTTGAGATCCTCGACGTCTAATTTCATCAAGACTCATGCCTGACATTTTTTCTTCCACTTCTTGAAGACCGTTGATTTCATCGGGCAAGACAATAAGCATGCTAACTTCATCACCCTGGTGTAAGAAAAAAAATTCAACATTTTAATTTGCATCTTTATTTTATCTGTATTCTCAAATTCTTCTACAACTCAATCCGTTCGGTTGCAAAATATTGGTAGCAAACATATGAGTCGCCTAAATAAGGAAGTGCGGGTTGATTTTAACAGTTTCGACATTTGGAAGGTGTTTTTCGCGAGTGTTAGTATTTACTGCCGAAATATATAGACATCGAAACATTCGAGTCAGTCAAGTGCTTCGTTAGTGTTGTGCTTGTAGGATAGTACAGTTTCTTTCAAAAAGTGTTAGTTTTTGCCGATTCATTGGGAAAAGGACTTATCAATGAAAAAGCTCTTCATTTCTTGGAAGAAGCTGCAGATGTTCACCATTATATTCAAGGTTAGAACGACATATTTTGATTTCTAATTTTGGTACCAATTGTCTTAAATGACGGTCTTACCTTATATGGAATTTCTACAAATTTGGCCTTGAGTTCAGGAAGTTCACCGTAGATGAGTTTGCCACTTTTGAACATTGTTGGCACCTCCTTGACAGTTTTTTCATCAACATGGAAGGGTTTATTATGAGTATTGTTTGCATCGAATTTCAGTTTCCATTGACCTTTGAAGTAGACAGCATTAACGAGAACCATAGCAGTGGAAGCATCAACATCGTCTGAAAGTAATTATTAATTTAGATATTTATAAATTGTAATGTACTATTCAGAATATTGTGTTTTATAGGTAATCCTAAATCCTCACCGGGTTTAATGAGATCTTTAATTTTGTTGTTGGTCTTCTCTTCGCACCAAGTATTGATAATTTTTGACGCTTCACTGGATTTTGAGAAATCGACTTGTTGTTCTTCAGAACGGAAATTATCTTTCGTGAGAGCTTTAAATTCTGGTTTCACTTCGAGATTGACACTGGGGAAAATTTTATTGGCGAGTTTTAGGTCCACTTCCTTGACGCTCTAAAAGATTGACAATACCAGTTTAATATTTAAATATTAATTAGGTTTTCTTATTGTTTTAGTTTTAGAAAATAGAATTATTATGTACATTTAGACTGTCGATTAGATTTTGGTATCCCGTCTTTGAGAGATTGTCATCAGCTGGCATTCGAAGAACATCTTGCATTTGCTTTTTGGTGTTTTCCTTAGCACCAAAAGCTGCCATGGATAAGACGACATTTGCACTCAGTGGAGAAGTAATTAGGTTTCCTGGTTGTTTTTTCGCTACTGTCTGAAAATTTTAAATCATTCTTTTCTATATTTGTTTCGAAATTCCACAAAGTTTGGTATTTGTAATGAAATTCTTGTCATGTCATAAAAATGTTGATAACATTTTTTCTTTTACAAATTATCAAGAATTAAATGTTAAAAAGGTGCGTGATATATTGTCACGTAATCTATAATGATATTATACAATCTTTTAGAATTTACTTTAATCAACAATTTATTTAAAAATAAATTTTAAGAAGCTTTAATTCTCTTAAAATATTTCTTAATAATATTTTCAATGAAGTTTAGAAAAATTTTGTGGCATTAGAAAAAGTTTCATTGTACATAAAAATATTTTTCTCCATGATGTTAGATAACTCTCTCGAAAAATTATAAAAATATAATTTGCAATTAAAAATGTGCGTTTTGAAGATTATTACCTTGAAAAAGTGCGAGGAAAATTGTTCGGCACTGTTAGTGACAGCCTGAAGAGGTGAGACTTGCTTGTCAACGGCTGCAGCCATCGTGTAGGCCGTTAATGCACACAAAAATATAACTGAAAGAATAATTGAAGATAGACGATTAATATATACTGTTCGTGCAGGTATACCGCGTTATAAATGTATCTTTTAATCTGTGATTCACGTCGTGTATATCCTCTATATATGTAGATAGCTATTCAGAATGTAATTTTAAAAGTGAAAGCGACGACCACACTGAAACATTGATAAATGATAACTGATGTCTCAAAAGATGTGTACCTGTACTTTTAATCAGCAGAAATGAGTCGATATTTTTATTATCAAATTCTTACGGAACTTTTGTAACACGTAACACTAAATGAGTCATAAATTATTTTTACTCTTGTATACGTGAACATTCTTATCAAAACTTGAAGTTAATGAAAATGTTTTTCCAAAGAACGGCACAAAAAAAAGTAGTTTAGGAAATTGTCATTGAAAATGTGGAATTTATTTAATTTTTTGACATTGATATAAGTAAAATTTAATTTAATAAAATCAATATTTTACTGAATTAAATCTTTGATATTACATCATAACATTTGTTACACGTGAGGTTGAAACTAATATGATAATGACTCAAATTACTGAATAATTAACAAATTAAATTAAAATTGTTTTATATTCTTTATTGTTGGTTTTTTTTCATTTTGATCTATTGAATTTAATTTTTAATTATTTTATATTTGTTTCGGTATCGGTTCACATTTTTTAAATTAAATTTCCATTTTAATTTCTGTTATTTAACTGGATGTGATATTGTAATTTGTATTTTATTTTTCTGCACATTTATGTGAGTTCAACGAACATAATATTCTTACAAGGTTGTAATGTTATTGCAAGAAGTTTCTATACTAAAAAAAAGTAGAGTAAAACAAAAAATAAAATAAAAATAGAGCGGTCATTGTAATGATTTCTCTATGATTCATGTTGTTTCTTCTATAAAGATTTCAAACACTACCTATTTTCTACACTATTAATATAAAAATAAATAATTGTTTATTATTTAGGACATTTAGTTTTTACAAATGTAAATTCTACACTTTTTAGCAAATATTTAATCAATAGGGTTAAAAATTATTCATCATACTGTTAATTTATCAGTTTAAATGATATCATTTATTATTGTTAAATGTTTTCAAAAAAATTTGTCATCATTTTATCACACGATCAAACAAATAATAAAACTTTGGAAAAACCAAATTACAATCAATAATCTTATCCAATGACTGGAATTAATTGTGATTTTTAATAAACAAAGAATGGAAGTTTTATCTTCTTACTGAAATCACTAATTATCTTTAAATTACAATAATTAGTCTTTTATATGCTTTTCCTTAAAATAAAGTGAGTGCAAGTTAAAGATGACAAGATCTTTAAAAAAACAATCAAATTATGCTACGAATTGTTTATCAATATTATTTTTTAAATTTTTTAAATAATTCTTTTAACTTTTGTACGTTTCAGACATTTTTGGAGAAAGGATCTTTCATCCCTGGTTTACGGACACACATGCGGTACTATGGTAAGTCTTGCATTATGTTATTAAATTTATTAATTTGCAATGTTCCGATTTGTTATTCTTTATTATTCTATTTTTTTAAACTTCATTTCAAAAAGAACGGTTGAACTTTTTTTATTTTCAAATAGGAGAATTTTTCATTAACTTTAAAAAATTCATTTAAAATAAATTTAAATAATTTAATTAATTCATCATGTTATTGTGAAATTAATTAAATATTTGTACATTTAAAAGGAATTTTAAAATTGGTTGAACAGTTTTTTTCAATAATTTGTTGTATACTAATACTCGCGTCATTTGTCTTGGGTATATGGCCTTAAAGTTCAATGTTTCAGCTGGGACTTTCATTCTAGCGATTTAATTTATTTAAAAAAAAATAAAAATAAAGATAAGACAAATGGAATTAATATAATAGATAATCATAATACGTAAACATAACTATTTTCTTTCTATTTGAGATTATTTTTGACACTTGTGAACTAGTTTAGTTCAAGGTCTAAACTTATATTCGAGATAAAAACATAATTATACTCATGAATTACAATAATTTTTGTTTCTCACGGTCATAAAATGTTCGGTAATTTTTTTTAAATTCACTCCAAACTGAAATTATTTTTGTGATGCCTTGAAATATAAGTTCTTTATTAATAATTTTTTAATTTAAATATTCATAAAGTGACTTAACAAATGGTTAATTTAATTCGTATGTTATTAAGTATTTAATTGATATGAAACTGAAAATGGAATATTAAAAAAAATTAATTCTAAGATTTATTTGAACAAATTGAAATTAAATTTCATTTTATTGCAAATGAAAGTGAATGCTTCCTTTCTTCGTTTTTAATAAAATAAAAAATTGGTTTAAAGAAACACTTGTTTAAACATATTGATGTAAACATCTGTTATTTATTTAAAGAATAATGTGAATTATTGTTAAGAAAAATAAGTATTAAAGAAATTACAGGAAATTTTCTCTTATTATTTTGTTTACTTTTTTAATATTTTATTTTAATATTAGTAATTAGTATTAGCATTACACTATAAAAAGAAAGGTACTAATTTAGTACCAATTTTGGTACTAAATCGTAATTTGGTTCTATTTTAATACCGAAATCAAAGTCTAATTTAGAACCTTTTTTTTATAGTGTACCTATATTAAAATTAAAATATTAGTGATATACCTGATAATTATATTATAAATATTTATTAGAAACATAATGTAAAATCCGTTAATTACTTTAAAGTGGATCTTTATAGTGCTTTAAACAATCATTTCGTGTATGAAAATTACATGCAAAAATTACATATATAGGATTATTTACATATGTACGTGACTTTTAACTTTAGTATTCTTTAGTATTAAATCAATACGGCCATGGTCGTCTTTTGATCAGGTTCAATATGGGAGAGGCCAAAATATAGAGCAGGAATGACAAATATTAAATTTACATAAAAAAAATTTGTTTCACCTTCATTTTTTCATTTGAAATCATAACAATAAGTAGGAATTTTAAAGTAACATAAAAAATTTCTTTTTGTTTACTGATTAGAATTCTTGATTTTGATTTGTGTTTGTAATGCCAAACTTTATGAAAGATTAGATGGATGAAACTTAATAAACTTATAAATTATTTCTATCTTTAAAGAAGAATGACTACTGTATATAGTATGTATTTCTCAACTAAGTGCCTATTATATACAGTTAATAAAATGATTGTTGAATAGTATAACAAGCATAATAAAGATCATTGGTCACAGTTCTTTTATCGATACAGACATATTTGCCTTTTCAATAATTCTCATTTATTCACATCTGATTATAACAAGATATTACATAGGTATTTTATATCTATATATATTTATTAAAAACAAAGAATATTTATCTTTAAATTAGAAAAATACACTTCTTATTGTCATTAATTTTTAATATTCCATATTCTATTCCATAATCAATAATTGCTTCTAATTCAAAGCGGTTTACATTTTTTTTAAAATAATTTTGAGATAATTTTACACGTGAAACAGATGATAAATAGTGAAATATTAAAGAAACAAACGTAAGTAGAGTTTTTCTTAAGGGAATTATCGTCATTCATGTGAGTCATTAGCTAGCAGTAAAAAGCAATTCATAATACAAAATATGTATAACTAAAACCTTGAATGAATTAGACCTGTTGATCGCAAAGTTGCTTTAGAGAAGTAACTATCATTCATAAATATAATTATTTACTATATGTTTAACGTACATTAAAAAGTATTTTAAAAATGTAAGCTTATTTTTTTACTAATGGTTAATTAAGTTAACCATTGTTTAAAAGCACAAACTACAATTTAATATTTTTCCGTATATTTCAAAATAAAAAGAGAAATCATTTTCAAAACAGTTTTTGAAATCCAGAATAGTAGTTTATAATTTTTATTTCAAAAGGATAATGAAATGATAAAAAATGAAATTATCCCGATTTCGAATAAACGACAAGGAGGGAAAAAATAATAATATTAAGCACGTTGCACGTTCCATTAGATTGATTTTGTTTTCCCAATTCATAATAATTTAAATGCTATTACATTGGAAATACTGTATAATTTTTTACACTTAATTACATACTACTTACACTTTTCCCATAGACAATATAACATATTTCTAGATATGCATTATAACTAACATAAATATTAAAGTCGAAAGTCGTAAAACAAAAATCACTTTGTACTGAATATGCAAGAATGTAAAATAACTTTGTTGAAATATTACATAATACAATTATCATTTACATATTCTTGATTAAAAGAAATAATAATAATAATACAATAAATAACAAATGGTAAAAAAATTTAACCCCTTAAAAAAATGACCCCAATAAAAAAATTCTACATTTAAAGAAAGAATGAATACCAAGTAATCAAATAATTTGAATGTTATGTAAAATATTCTTTCACTTGTGTAATAGTTTCTAAATCTCTGTTAATTTCAACCTTAGATAAAGCAGACAAACATTCAAAAGAATTAAAATAGTAATAGTAATAACCGTAAAAATTTGCAGAATTCATTTTAGATAAAACATTTAAAAAAAATATTTTGTTGAGATAACAGTGTGGTCGTAAATTTTTTATTTGTATTTTAAATATGCAATGATTATTATATTTAGACTTTGAGAAATTAAGTTTGTCACGTACCTACACTAAAATTACGATAAAACAACGTTTTTCTAAAAATATTACTTAATTATTCATGAAATACTTAAAATATTTCTTTCACTAATATAGCATTTTGTATCTAATCATAATTAGCGTTTCCAAAAAAGAAAAAAATGTCTATTAACTCGTTTTAATTAGTTATATTTATTTTTTTAATTAATATTTGATTCTCGAAGAGAAAATTTAGTTGTTAAATTTTTCATTGATCCAAACAAATATTTGGCTGACTCAATCAAACTTTTGATTACCTGTATATCAATTAATTTATTTGGTTAATTCTACAGAAATTTTGTTGTAATCGAATAAATTTTTTTCTGAATTAACAAAATTTATTCGATTACAACAAATTACTATTTTGGTTAAATCAATTAATTTATTGTAAACAAATGTTTGGTTGATTCAATGAAACTGTTTTCTGGGCTTCAATGGAGTTGAAGTAAAATAAAATAAATAAGAAGTAAAATTCAAGGTAGAAAAAATCTAAATTAAAATTAATTAATTCATAATGAATGAAAGTACTATTGCACGAAAGGGCATGTCCCGTTATGTTCTTAAATAAATAAATAAATAAATAAAATGATTTTAAATTATATTCAATTAAAATTTATTTATATAAAAACAATAAACAAACGGAACTAGCCTTTTGAAAAATAAAAATAATTGAATTAAGAAAAATGTCAATCAAAATAATATTTAAAATTATGTTAAAAATAAAAAATAAACCAAAATATTAACTATAATTCATATAATAATCTTAAACATATTTTGAATGACACGTAATTATAATATCACCAAAGGTAGAACGAAAACGAAATAAAAGATGAGATAAAAATTAATGAAAGTGAAATAATTAACAAATTAATAATTAATCAATATTAATTTCATAATATTAGTAATAAATGAAAGTTACTCACATAAACGCATTTTTAAAAAATGAAACTGATTCACTATTAAAAATGTTTTTTTTTTCGTTTTTGCTTTTCTTGAACGTTAACTGAACCGATAAAGAAACACTGGACACGATACGAGCTCAACGTCAATCGCAGACGATATGAGTTTGCAAAGGTTATAACGCCGCTATTTAAATCCAAGTCGCTTTAGTAGCCGAATGGATCAACGATTTCTGTTTTAATGAATTCGGAAGTTTGACGTATAGAGATTCTCGCGCATTAGAGTAATAGGGCAAAGAGGGGGCCCCCCCTTTTGGGAATTTCTCTTTGCTTTTCATTTTAATATTTACTTTATTATATTTTTTGGGTATCAGAGGTCAAGGTGTGTACACAACTTAATTGACTATATAGACATTGACAATAATTACATGTGCTATACATTCATAATGAATTAACTATTTTTAACCAACATATTATTTGAGCGATTCTCTGTAAAATTGAAAGTCGATATTTTTAATTTAGTTTAAAAAATTTTTTTACAAGACCTTTTTTTATTTTTTTTCAAAATAGACAAATTTTTGAGTCATGAGTTTTTGACAATGCAAAATAAAAAGCAACTGTCATATTTCTAATTCTTCACATAAAAATGATATTAGCTCGTTAGAACTCTGGAATTGTTTAGTGGAAACAGATCTTTTTATTTTCCTTTTTTGAAAAACTCAAAAGTAATTCTCATCTGATTCATATTGAAATATTTTGCAGTATATTAATATTATTGCTTATGTATAAATAAGAGAAAAATTTATATAATTTTGTGAGCACAAACGGAAAAGAAGATTAAAACGACGTAAAGGCGTGAAAAAGAAAAAAAAACGTAAAAGTGACTTTGTTGGGGAAATCCAATATTCTTGAAGGTATACGTCTCAAATTTTAATCATTAAATTCGAATGCTCACATATTCTATTTGTATGTGTGTGACTTTTTTCACGTCACGAAAGAAAAACTCATACATCAGTTGGACACATTTCTAATGTTATGTGACCCTGAAAGTTATTTCGAATTTTAATTATTATTAGGAAAATCCCAGTCTTCAACCGGAAGAAAATTAATTTTCTATTGTTACACAATATTTATTATCGTACGAGGAATATTTTTCTAATAAGCTTTTTCATTGTGTTTTTAAATAAAAAATTCTGAGATTTATATATTGGTAAATTAGTGGCGTTTAGGACGAGGAGGAGGAGAATAAGAAGATAAAACTTATTATCTAATGAGTTGAAAACTCATAATATCGTAAATACAAAAATTTACACATGCGGTGTTTGTTTCACTTTCTTATTTTCTAAAAATATTTTTGAATTTTTCTCATATTTGAGAGACAATTGTCTCTTTTGTAGCCTCTCAAAATTGCTCTCAAATTAAGAATAAACAAAAAATTTTATTCTTATTTTGAAAAAAAGAATGAAGTGTAATTTAGCATTTGCCTTTTTGAATGAGTGTTTTGTTTAGTGAGGATTTAAGTAAAAAATATTGTCGTAATTAGAATTACTCTTAATTGTTACAATTCTTTTAAAGAACTTTTGTGTTTTATATTAATTCGTTTTATCTTATTTATTGATGATAGACTTCTTAGAGAAATAGGGAAACTTTTATTTCGAAAATTATTTTATCGTTCAATAATAGGAATCCCCATGTGGAATGAAACAAAGAATTAAACAAATATTTATCCATGTTTTACATTATTATCAATGGTATTGATGAAAGAGTGATTCATTATTTCACTTGTTCTTCTGTATAAACCTATCTGCTTTCTTTCCTTCTCAAGGGAAAAAATACGTATTTTATTTTATTTATTTATCGGAATTTAATCCAATTTATATCTAAATTTTATTCCACGATTTTCATAAAAACAAATATTTTTTATAATTCTTTTCAAAGAATAATTTGCATTTGTTTTGAGATATTCAAAATTTTCTAAGATTTTAACAACATTTAAAAGAGATTAAAGTTAAATAATTTAAACATTATGCTTTATATAATGGATATTTCATATTTTACAGTAAATAATTACCGTATATAATATTAGAATTGTAATTATTTTGTCAGTGAATTTTTTTTTATTGAAAACCTTCTCGAAAGATTCTTTTAATTATAAATACAAAATATTTCACAATTTTATGTGACGAAATTATTTAAATGGAAATATTACATGCGCAAATAGTTTTCAAAAAAAGATAAAATGATTAAACATTTGCTAAACACTTGCCTCATTAACATTTTTACTAAAAATAAAAAGAAACTCATTGAATTTATCAAATTTTTAAATAATGTTCCTTGTCTGACAAAAATATTTTCGAAATATGAAAAATTTTGAATTTTTAAAATCATTATTTCAATTTAAACTGTTATATTATCTTTATTTTTTGTTGGAATGTTATTATTATTGACAACATTATTTAAAATTAAACTAATATACCTAAAAATTAAATTTGAAGTAATTAATATACGAAGGCAAATATTAATTAATTAATGATAAACAAATGAATTGTTAATTAATTAATTAATACAGAGATTAAATGAGATTTAATAGATACACGTGAAAAATTAACGATTTCGTATAATTAAAATCTGAATGTAGAAGTTTTTTGATAAAAAAATTGTTATATAATAAAATTTTCAATTATTTATAAATAGTTTTTATATTGACTCACCAAGTATCTATATCGAAGTTTTGTTAATTTGTTAACAAGAATTTTATTATTTTTTAAATAAAATAATTCCAGGGAAATGTATATATTTTAGAATAGTTTTTTTAAAATTAGACAGAAACGAAAATACCCCAATCGAAAAATATTTATATTTCTAAAGTTTATTTTCTAGATTTTGACACTTATATTATTTTAAATCATATGCACAACATTTACATTAGACAAAACTATTTGTTGATGAATAATATTCAAATTTAAAAAAAGATCTCAAAACAAATGAAATCAATATATAGTATTTTTATTAATTATCGAACATGAGATGTCAATTAAAAATCATTTTTGACAAACTTTCAAGCACATTTAAGACATTCAAGAAATTTTTATATTGTTATTATTATTTCCAAGTAGGTGTGTCACTACTGTCGGCAATGGTGATTCTTCATTTGTTGGCATACGGTACAAGGAAAGTTTTATTATGAAACCTTAAAGTACTTACGAAACTTGAAACTTTCTATAAAAAAAAAGTTCTTTTATTTCATAATTAAACTGGCAAAATTCAAAAAAATATTCATGCTGCAATGATGTTTCAACCGTAATTGACAAATTATTAATGATCATAAAACTGACATAACAATTAGTTCCACTTAATCAGTATATATGCTTAAAAAAGAAAAAAAAACTATAAGAAAAAGAAATTTTTTTCTTTAAAAAAAAAGGCAGAAATGTGTTTTTCTTTATATAGTCTTAGAAAAATACGAAGAAGTTTCATTTCTACTTTCAAAAAGTTGTGAAATGTTTTTTCTTTGTTCTTAAAAAAAATTTTTTTTTTTTAATTAATAATTAAAAATATTTATATGAGATAACTGATGAGAAATTATTTTTTTGTTTCAGAATTTTCATCCGACCAAGTGAATCTGAGATTTGTTAATAAAGTCCCGAAGATGATATATACTGTTATCGTTCTTTCCTAGATGATTTACTTTTGGTAAGTGTTTATAATTTTTTAGTGTCTTATGAAATGATATATTTAGAAATTTTAGATATAAGTTATGTCTATTAATCGTAAATATGTAGTACATTTTTTTATATTATGAAACAGATGCTAGAAATATCTTTATTTCATTCTATTTTAGTTAATTTGAGACGTTTGCGTATTTAGACACTTGCAAATCAAAGTAACATTCTGTTGAAATACGAGTATCTTTATAGGAATATTCGTTCACTTTTGTCTGGATAAAAATCGTGGTAGTCATATTTTGCAGTGCAAAATATTCTAGTAATTTTATATCAGATAGTTTTCTTTTAATTTGCAGGCATCCGGTTCTTGATGAAGAAAAGTTGGTCTAAGAGAGGGATTCATCAGTTTGAGGATATGCTACCATCGATTGACAGGATGTGTTCCCAGTTGGTCCAAGAGAAGGAAGGTTCATTCGTTTGAAGATATGCTGTCATCGAGTGACAGGAAATGCTTCCAATTAATCTAGAAGAAAGAAGATTCATCCGTTTGGGGATACGCTATCATCGAATTATCTGCCCTGATGCAAAAATTCGCTATAGGTAAGTTTTTTAATGATTAAATTTTTCTAATAATTTAAAAATTGATTAAGAAAATAGGTAAATTTGACACAAGTTTATTAGTAGGTTTAATTTTATGTATTTAAATATTAATTATTAAATAATAATGTATTACACTTTTGTCAATCATTATCATGTTTCTTGTTCAAAAAATAGTTTTATCAATTGTGTAATTTAAATAAATTTTTAATTCCAGTTCATGCCAAAAGAACAACCTGAAGGACAGGAAGGATGTGGACGAAGAAAAGTGGCCCCTGCATATTGTCGTATTATTCAAAATAATGGGAATTCGAAAAATACGGCAGTATACTCCCGACCCGCGCAGAAGTGCATTCATCGGGCAGGGATCTTCGGGAGAGGTCCACCCTTTTTTTGAGGAGGCGCGATGGCATAGCATCCATCGACCAACGCGGGATTCACCGTCCGGTGAGTCAAATAAAAGTTTTTTAATTTAACCCCTTCCCCGTTAAAATTCATTTTAAGCTTATTTTATTTGCCTAAAATTAACTACAGCAAATTAATTTAAGAATTAAAAATTAATTTTTCAAATATCATTTTAAAAGTAAATTTAAATCATTACATCACATTGTTGCAATAGAAAGATTTAACACTTTTTTAATAACAGGGAAGGAATCCATACAACATAGTGACGCCATTGACAGAATTTATTATTTTGTAGTATTTTTTGTTACTACTAAAATTAATATTTTTGTCAATGTTTTTTTATTGTTTTTATATTTATGCCATGTATGTTTTATTTTTTGTAATTGTTTTTTATGATTCGAAGTTACTTTCTTTTCTTTTAAAAAATCAATTGAAACTAGATTTGTCATTTTTAATCAATTTTAAATTATTAACAAGTTCGATTTTCCCAAATTTTTAATTAAATTATTAAAGTTAAAAATTAATGCATGTAAAATTTAAAAATTAAATTTTTTTTGATAAATTCATTTAGAGAAAAATTAACATTTTTTCTTTCAGCAATTTGTATGTTTGCGCTCAGGTGTTGGGTACGTTCCGGAACGTACGGGGCCTAATGGCCCCCGTGGGAGGTTCCAAATGCTATAGGTTTGCATATGGTTCCTTCTTACCCTAGTGTAGGTTTTTTGCATCTGGGCGGTATGTGAGAGAATCGTGGAGTGTTTTCTGTTTTGATATGATTAAATAGTAGGTTTGAAGTAAATAGATTTGCGTCTAGGTAGGAATAACTTTTTGTGTATGACTGAGGTTATTATTTTTTCGTTTTCAATATTACTGTAGGTAGGGAAATCAAGATTTTTTTTGTATGTGTATGTGTGTCACACTAACTGGAGTACCAGTGAAATTATATTTTTCTTAACATTTATCTTGTATCTTTTTGTCACTATGTTGTTTTACATTTTTTTTCCTCACAGCACCTGAAGTTTCAGTAATATTGGTAACATTTCTACAATATTGTTGCAATATTATAATATTGAGGCGATGTTTTCAATGTTGATCTAAGTTTCAGCACTGTGGGGGCTATGATTCATAATTTTGCAATTTTTATTAATTATTGTTTTGTACTTGTTTAATTGACTATTGTTTTTATATGTGGTAAGCAATTTTTTTTATCTTTTCAGTTAAATTAATTATTTTGTTTTTCAGGAATATGTAAAATTGTTTATTATATTTTTAAATTATTAATATCTAGTTATTATATTATAATATGTAACGCACTCTGAGAAAAAGGACCTGAAGCAGAAAAAATCAATCTTCATTTTGGGATAATTTTTATTTGATTGAAGGCTAGTTTTTAATTAGTTGATTCTTTTTCTCTATTTTTAATCAATATTTAACTTTTCAAAAATTAACGTTTGATTACTACTAAGGATTTTTCTTCAAAGTGAGTCACATATATTATATTTATAATGTGAAAAATTTATATTTTCTTAAACTTATGAGTTTCCATTTTTTGAACAAACGCTAAATTTTAGTATTTGTATTTTGTTTTTGTCTTACAGGCAGCATTATTTTATAAATCACATAAATATTTGTATATATTATAAATGCTATATATATTTAAATTTATAATGAATTATAAAATAAAACGCGCCATAAGATAAAACATATAAAATACAATAGAATAATTTCATTAAATGAACTGTAGCCGAATTTGCAAAGATTTAAGCTTTTTCTTGTCTTTCGTGATGAAGCAGAAAGCTTTTCAGATTAACCTGTTTCGCGAAAAAAATGAATGAATTTTATTCAAGATAAATAATAGCCGGATTTTTTACAATTTTAATATCAAC
Source organism: Leptopilina clavipes (assembly GCA_001855655.1). Lineage (NCBI taxonomy): Eukaryota > Metazoa > Arthropoda > Insecta > Hymenoptera > Figitidae > Leptopilina > Leptopilina clavipes. The sequence goes on from JUFY01032582.1 coordinate 80,286, forward strand.
ATATTATATTTTAGTAAATATTAAATTCTCCATGATGAATCATATGGTTCGGGATCCATAATACGTCCACTAATTATGGGAATGAGAGTCTCTTTTTGTAGAACCATAAATAAAAATGGACGATCAAGATAAAACGAATAAAGAGTTGAGTGTATATCACCTGGTCCATTTTGTGGATGGGAGTAAACTGAAAAATTAATTTAAACAGTTAATTAAATTAAGAAATTAATTAGTCAAGATAATTTATAGAGAATTTTCATTTGCGTACAAGTTGCTCCACTGAACAGTGTTCTTTCTTCGTCCATATTAAAGACTACTTTCTGAGTGACTTTATCTAATCTTATTTTCCTGTCTCCATCGAAGAATTCTGTAAAACTTGCATAGTCCTCAAATATGCTATAAATACCCATCTGCAAATAATATTTTTATATTACTTGTTGTAGCATTTTCCTTTCTAAAAAGTATTATATTAGATTTTCTCTTTTGAATTTATTCATTCAATTAAGTATTAGCAGTATTAAATTAAGAGTTGTTAAATTAAAATACACAATTAATTTAAAATTATTTACTTTCTGTAAAATATCTTTGAAGTTCAAATAACTTTCGACGTTGATGAGAGGAATGCTCACTGAAACGTCACGTAGATTTCCATAACTTAATAATCTTGATATTTTAAATTTTTCAAGTTTCCGCTGCAGTTCTTTTACTCCTGTAATTTCATTTGGTCGTATCAAAAGTAAAGATAGTTCCCGACCCTAAAAAGAATTAAAAAAAAAATTAAATAAAATAAAACAACTTTCTTTTGAAACTCACCTCATACGGTACTTCAATAAATGAAGCTTTCAATTCTGGAACTTCCCCAAAATATAATTGATTTATCATTCCACACATTGATTTCACTCTTCTCACATTCGTTTCATCAGTAAAAAATTGTTGATTAATTAACGACTTATTAAAGCTTTGCAAAAATTTCCCACGGAAATATATCACGTTTATTGATAATACTGATTCATCGGGATATATTTCTTCTGTAACAAGATGTGATATATTTCATTTTAGATGAAGAAAATTTTTGAAATTATTTTTTAATTTAATAATAATAATAATAATAATAATACCAGGTGTAATGAAAGTCTGAATCCTCTTTCGAGTGCGTCCATACGTATATAAATTTATATCACCTGCAGCACTAATTGGATCCTCAAAATTAACGTGTCCGATTTCCGAATGAAAGTACTGAGCAATCAAACTTGAATAAGATTCATTTATTACAGTATCTTTGTGTATGAATATTTTGGGACTGATAATTAAACTGTTCTCTCGATTTTCCTGAAATTAATATTCGAGTTGATTTTTAAATTATTATTATTATTATTATTATTATTATTATTATATTATTATTTTATTAATTGATAATCGATCTTACAGATCAGTTAATTTTAGAGACTTATTAACGGTTAAGATATTTAAGTTATTTTTTATTATTAATTATAATTAATAATTTAATAACTAATATGTATATAATAAGTCTTTAAAAATAATCTTCATAATTTATAATTAAAATTAAAACATAATAATAATAATAATAATAATAATAATATATATTTTCAACACATACCTTTATTAAATTGAGCAAATTCTGATATCCATTAAGACTAATTGTTGGATCTGATGGTAGATGAAGAGATCTGTACAACTCTTCAGATGTTGATCCATCAGAACCAAAAGCAAGCATTGCCAATGACAAATCAAGTCCCAAAGGAGAGGAAACATAATTAAATTTCTCTCTTTCCCCTAAATACTGAAAAAAATGTAATTAGTATTATGTATTATTATTTATAGTTATATTATTTATTGCTATAATACAAACAGCTAATTATTATTAACTATGGTAGCTAATAATTACCTGTCATAACAAAACCTGTTACCAGTGACAAAAAATTATTAGCAGTTAGAAAAAAAATGCTTGGGTGCGATTTTGTAATTTCACTTTGACTGTTTGACTTTCGATTCGATATTCACTTTGACTTTGTCTTTAATATTGACTTTTGACATTGACTTTAACTCTGATTTTGACTTTGTCTTTGACTTTGACTTTGACTTTGACACTACAATTAGAAAAATTTTTTGTGGCAACAACAAATATTTTGTTGTCATTATTTGTGTATACCTATTATAAGTTACATGATTACATTACAGTATTTAATTAATCTAGTCATGACTATACAAAGGTGTTTCTGAATGAGTCAAAGTTAAAGTGAAAGTCAAAGTCAATATCGAATCGAAAGTCAAAGTGAAATTACAAAATTGCACTCCTGTTCATATATATAATAGCAATTTATAATTAATTTAAACTAAATGGAAATATTTAAAGAACAATATTAACAAAAAGAAAGGAAATCCTTTTACCTTAGAAAATCGCGAAGAAAAATCGTGAATACTATCTGAAATTATTCTTAGAGATGATGTATCTAAAACATCAGCCTTGATGCAGATCACAAAAATACCAATAGCTATTACTGTATGAAGAAAAATGAAAAAATTAATTAAAGCCAAAATTTTTAAATTTGTTATTTGTACTTACTCAACTGCATTCTCTTAATCACGAAATTTATTTGACAAGGAATATTTTTTTCTTTTGAAAATAATTTTTATTTAAAAGTAATTTTTTATTTAAAAATAGATTGTTTAAAAAAAAATTATTTCAAAATTAAGAACTAAAAATGATATGAACGCGCAACTTGGACGTAATCTATGTGATGCCGTTAGGGTTGTGTTGCACTATTTAAATACTTGGTTTTCTTTCTTCACTTCTTATTCTATAAGAGTGGAGTGGGAAAAGTAGAGTGAGAAAAATGTTCATAAATTTTTTTTACAAATTTTTAAATTTTTAGGTACAATTATATTTTTTTTTCCTAATTATTTCTTTTCTATTTGTTTCAATTTTTTTTATTTCATTTTTCTTTTGCTAATATTTGTTCTTTTATTTCCATGTTTTTTCTTTGACTTACAATTCTCATTTATTTAAGTCCCTTTTTGCATCTTGTTTATCAAGAAGATAAATATTTTTTAAAATTGTTATTAATTTTATTCGAGCTAACTTTGTTTATAAGCAGGAATTTAAAAAAATTGCTTTTTACAACTTTCGTTTTTGATAAACAAATGATAATTTTTGTTATTGTTTTTGCGATTCGATTCGTTTAAACTAACATAATAAAATTAAGACGTAAACCACAATTGAAATCTATACGTTGAAAATTTGTAAAATTGTCTAGTTTAACGAGAAACGATTGAAATTTTCTGCGTGTGCGAAGTAATTCTCATTCTTGACTTGTGCGTATGCGGAAAAAATATTTTTTAGTAATAGTAATGTATTTAAATTTTGTTGCCAATACGTGATGGAATTGCTACCATTAAGTATCAGTGAATGGACTTTTTTTACGAAATATTTAACTAAACTATTTTAAATTTAATGTCTTCTGTTTTTTTTTCTACAAAGAAAAAAATGTATTTCACATGAGATGAAAATTGTCATTTTCTTTCATTTTTATGTTTTGAACATTTTTTTGATTGCTGAAAAAAATTGATGTTTAATTTTAAAAAATAAATTTTTGTTTCAAGAACAAATTCTTGATTTAAACAAAATTTTCCGTACGTGTAAACATTTTTCGGTAAAACCTAAAGCAATCCAATGCTTTGTTTCAAAACAAGGTACAGAGGTATTGCGAAAAAAAATTCACTTCCCAAGACGTTATTTAGGAAAACCGGTTGGGCACGAAAGCAATAAGTTGTTGCCATGTTATCAAGTACTCAAGTCTGCAAGGTCAGACTACAATTTATTTTTTGGACCAATTTTTTAAAACAATTACACGATAATCACAATTGATTAATTATTTATTTACTGGAGTAAAATAATTATATTCCTATATTGAAATCGTCAATATCTATATATAATAGTATAGTTATTTATCGTATATTCTTATTAAAAATTGACAATGAAAATTTATTCCCCACAAGTAACATAATCATGTAAAAAATAGAGCTAATTCCTCTGAAAGAACAGAGTTATGTGATAAATTTTTTTTATACGTCTTATCGTTGAGAGTGTCTGAAGAAAAAAAATATTTCTCAAGAATATGATTTTTGGTGCAAGAAATTATTCGATAAATACACATTTGTAGGGTCAAGTTGCAATATATGAACATGTATGAAAGTATTTCCTCCCATACATCCACTTTTCTGTAACATATCTTTATGAAAGACCTGTAATTTCTTTAGTTACATTGCGAACGCCATACTTTATACATCTCGAACACTATTCCATAAATTTCTTCAAATTGATCTACCATTAGAATTTTGTATAATGAAACTGTGAATATTATATTTTACTGGTTTCTAAAAAAGTTACAGTAACAAAAAAATTACAATGAGAAGGGCACAATTAATGTTGATGCAAACAATGTTTCTCCTGACAATTGCCTTAGTTCAGGGTCGTCAAAATTATCACGTTATTTACCAATGGAATTTAATTGAACCCGAGTGGCCAAGTCCGGAAACACGCGAAAAATCATTGAATAATGGAAGTTACATACCAGAGAACAATATAATTACCGGTATCAAATTATGGAGGGATCAACTCTACTTAACTGTTCCGCGACTAAAATCTGGTGTTCCTGTTACTTTGACAATAATATCATCAATTCCAGAACAAAGTCCCATTGAAACGGAACAAGGTCTTCAAAATTTGAACATTGTAAATCCAAAATTGAAACCATTTCCAAATTGGCGAATGCAACGATTAGGTGATTGCGAGGCTTTTCAATCCGTTCAGAGTATGGAAATTGATCCTATGGGTCGTATGTGGCTTATTGATAATGGAAGAACGGATATTTTCACGAATAAGCCAAACAATACTTGTCCACCTAGGCTTGTTATTCTTGATCTTAATAAAGATGGTACTGTATTGAGGCAGTACATTTTTCCAAAACATGTTGCGGACTATGATTCAGTTTTTCTCAATGATATTGTTCTCGATCATGAACACGGTGGATTTGCCTACATTAGTGATAACGGAAATAAAGATCCGGGTCTAATTGTTTATTCATTGGCGGCCAATGTTTCGTGGAAGATTCGACATGAAACAATGAAAGTTGTAAATGATACAAAAACATCAATTACCCAATTCCAAATGATTATGAATAGTGGTATTGGTGGTATTGCTTTATCACCATCCAGTAGATACGACAGAATGGTCTATTTTTCATCACTTTCGTCATTTAATATTTATTCGATACCAACTGCAGTGCTGAAAAGTGGACTCACTAATGTCAATGATTTTGTGAAACGTGTCATTCGCAAAATGTCACCATCATCAGGAATGATTATGACATCATCTGGTAGATTGATTTACGGTTTATTGGCAAATAATTCAGTGGCATCGTTAAATAAACTTTCGTCGAATTTACGTCAATTTATTGTATCAGATTTAGTGGATAATTTTGAGGAGACAGTTTTAGCTCATGACGATAATGTTCTTCAGTGGCCGGATAGTTTTGCTATTGATAACGATGATTATTTGTGGTGTGTTGCGAATAATTGGCAAAATTTTTTGTCCAATAAAATTCAATTGAATTCGACGAATTATAGAGTGATTAAATTTTTATTTAGAGGAAAAAATTATCAATATTTTGATGATGGTAGTGCTCCTATTATGCCGCTTTCACAACTTGTTGCTTCCAGTAGATCTCTGTATGGAATTCCAGTATCGATTTCATTAAGTGATGGTACATTTCCAATTGTTAATGGAAATTTTTAAATAAATTCTAAATGGTAAATTCTTTTTAAATTCTCATCATAATGAGAAGGCCTTGTTTTCATTCTATTCTACATTTACAATCAGAAAAGTTCTATAAAATTTCTTAAAAATGATTCAAAGAAATTTTTAGTAAAGCATTCTGTAGAAATTTTATTATATAAAATTTAATTCATTGAATTAAATTTGAATTTTTCGTTTCTATTTTTTGGCTTTACATTTGTCAAACTTATGTATAATTTCTGTGGAAATGGTTCAGTAAAATTCGTTTAAAATTAAAAAAAAATTCTTCTAAAATCATTCTAGTAAATTTTCTAAAACTTTTTCGATTGGATTATAATAATTTCAACCCTGGCTTCTGTAATAATTTTTCTTGTATATTATTCGTTATCTATTATTATTATTATTATTGGAATTTATTTTCTCGTATGAAGCTAATGAAGAAATATATCTTTTGCAAATGTCAATGTTTGGAATGTTTATTATACCTAATGGCACAGTTCGGAAAAAGTTGTATAAATGACGAATGCACATTAGCTACTTGACATGAAAGTGTTTTTTTTCTATAATTATCGTTCTGTAATATATTCACAAAAACGAGCAAACTGAGATTTAAAAAAAAGGATCCCTTTCATTTTCTTTGAGGAAGGTAAAAATTAGATTTCTATGAGTTTGAAATTACTATACAAATTACTATAAATAATTACTATACTATATAAATATTTAATACGATTATATTTATTATATATGTATATAAAATTAGGTTATATAAAATTATTTTGTATAATTTTATAATGTCAATAATAATTGAAAATAGAGGGAAAATAGTTTCAATACTTGTTAGGGATTGTAGACTCTTCCATTAAAAAGACACAAAATGTCATTTCTTCTTTTTTTCACAACTGTGAACATAAATGGTCTGTTCACCTCAATCGTGAGTGGTTTTGTATATGGAAGAGCTGTTGCAAACAGAGAATGTCCTCCCACGTCTGTTTAAAAAAGAGGACAAAAAGAACTATTAGAAAAAAAATTAATCTAAAAGTTTGTCAATTATGAAACAATTATAATTAAATTAATTATAACGAAAATTTCAATGAATGAAAATGAATTTTATAAATACTTACTGTTTGAAACTTCAACATTTATACCATTTTCATTCAATGAAAAATGTGTTCTCACGTAAATTTCATCAAGTCTTAATGGTTTTTTGGAAATTCCGATAAAATCCGCTTTTTCACTGAATGCATCAGTTATACCCATCTGTAAAAAGAAAATTATTTTATTTAGTAGTAGTTTTTTGTTTTGTTCTTTTCTATGATAAAAACTGTGATTAAATTTTAACAATATTGATGTATTGTATAATTAGGTAAATATGAAAATAATTGAAAGGAAATGTATTTTTAAAATTGATAATATTATACGAATTTTAAAAGTACCTCAGTCAATGTTAACTTTAGACGTTGCTCATTCTGAATTGTAAATTTAGGCAAATAAAGTTCAATATCTTCTTCTCTGCTGTTAAAAATGTCACGAAGATCAAGAGTGTCCAAACGCTGCTCTAATTCAATTAATTTATGCGAATTCAATGGATAATAAATTAACATACTATATTCTCTATTCTGTAAATAGAAATTTAAATATTAAAATTTACTTTCAAATTTAGTTTTTATATCCATTCTGTTCCCATTTGAATTTAATGATGTACATATCAGTTATAATATAAATAATATAATGGTATACAATTATATATTATAATAAATTAATAATATATATTTTGTAAAAATTGTATTGTTCAAAAACTCACTCTGTATGGAATTTCAATTATTCTAAAACTGTCCAGATAGCGATTAGTTGGTGGAATAACAATACCGCGAAATCTTCCGCGAGTAAACATTGTTGGCACTAATTTTTCACTACTTCGACTTCGATAAAAAGATCTCTGTTCTGTGTATCGTTCATTGAAAGGATATAGAAACTGGGCGCTAAACTGAATCGAATTTCTTATAAACATGTCTGAATTTTGAGGCAAAAATGTATCTGATTCTGAAAAATGAAAGAAAAGAAATTAATTAATTTTCTTTACCATTTATTATTTTTTTGAGAATTTTATATACTGGAGTTGTAGGATCATCTCAAATTATATAGTATTTTCATTTTACAATTTTAAACTTTTTAAATATATTTTCATTGAAAAATTGTATTTTTCAAATTTGTCACATTACCATATGGAAAATTTCGCTTTAGGTTTCGTTCTGCAAAATATTTATTAACAACCGAAATCGCTTCCTCTGGTTGATCAAAATTTAATGATTCCTGTTGTGTTATAAATGTAGAATTAGATAATTCTTTGAAAGCTGGAGCCACGTCCACATTATTAGGGACATAAAGTACTTGAACAAAATTTAAGGATGAATCCTTTGAATCCTGTAATTAAAATATTAAAAAGTGCATTATGGAAAATTATATAGTTTTGTATATTTTTTTCCATATTGTGTGACGCATAATTTTTTCAATACTCACCGTGAGAGATTGAGTGAGAGACTGATGATCGGATAAATCAATAGAATCAATATTCAAAACTTGACGAATTTGTTTTGCAGTATTTCCACCAGCACCGTAATACAATAATGACAAAGAATCGAAAGCACTGTGTGGTGGAAGTGCAATGTTTCCAATAAACTTTCTCGCAATTGTCTGAGACAAAAAAATTTTATTTTTATTTGAATATACTGAAAAATTTATTGATATTTCAATATTGTTTATAATTTTAATTTGTGATTAATGCGTATGAATTCATTTGATATAAAATAGCCATTTGAATATTGTTGCTGATAATTATCTTGATTTGTAAAAAGATCACGATAATTTTAATTAATTGAAATTGTTAATTTACTCACTTTATAAAGTCGAAATGCAAAATTACAACATTTTTCAAAAGGTTGTAAATTTTCCTCTCTTTTTCCATCTGATGTTAACTTGATTGATTCAACCAGACACAGACACACACCAATTAATAACACTAAAATATAAATTATTCAATATTGATGATTAAAAAATATTTTTCTTAAATTCATTCTGGTTACAAAAATTTTGATAATTTAAATGAATAAAAAGAAAATAACAAAAGGGCATTAAATTCTCAAAAGTGAAGTAAAGTATAGGAAAAATGTTTGGTTTTGATAAAGAGAAAAAAATTTATTTTAATTATTAATAGAAACTGATGTTTTTAATATTTAAAATGTTTCTTCTTTTTTTTCTGTTAAACACTCACGTCGAATTCGCATTTTTGATATTTTTAAGGGAAATAATTTTTGCAATTATACAAAATTATTTCAAATAATAAGAAGCCTATAAGAAGCGTCTCAAATCACGATTCTAAATAGATTTCTGAAGCAAGTTTCCCTTGCCGTTGAACTAGTTTAGTTGTTTCGAAGAGGGTAATAATTTTTTCTTCAATTTTCAACCGGTTTTACCTTCAGATCGTAAAATACAAGTCCTTCGTGAATTTTTATTTAACGCAAACTTGAAATTTCACATATCATATTTTAATGAATAAACTTGTATGTTAAAAAAAATCAATTTTTTTCTTCAATACATTTGTGTATTACAATGTAATGTCGTTTATTTAAAATAATGTTGTTTTTAAATAAAGAAACTAGGAGTTTATCAAAATCGTTTTTATTATAAAAATTATTCAATATCTTACAATTAATTACATTAATATATTTAACTTAATTCTACAAATTTCTTTTTTGTCACTGTTTTATTCTTAAAACTTTCTTATAGCTTCTTGCAGGTGAATTCATATCGATTTTTAAAAATTAATCTCCTCAATAATTTTAATTTTTGTATTTTAAAAATCTAATGTTAGATTTATTTTCAGGATTTTCTGCCATTTTTAATTTTTTATTTACAATTTATCATTTTCGGAAATGAAAATGTTTTATTCTATCTTCTGGTCCGAATTCAATGATCTGAAATAATAAAATTTCATTTTTATTATCAATTATAAATCTTTCTTCTTTTCTTAAAATCTAATCTTCAAACACAATTTTCTTACTTTTTTGACTTGATTTCTTTATTTTCTCCTAGAAGTAATTTTTCGAGATTCGTGAATGGTTTTTCTATTATTATGACCAGTATTAATGACAGAAATGATATGTAGATGATGTCTCCAATAAAATTTCTAATCTGTCACAAAAATTAATGAAATTGAATCAAAAAATTAATTAATTAAATATACACTGAAAAAAATGTATTATCTTAATTGATAATAAATACTTACTAAATTATAAGACGAATAAGTAAGTGCAGTTCTTGCAGTTCCAAATTCATAAGATTGAATTACTACATGAGTGAGAAATATTGCGTAAGAAAGTTTGGAGAATGGCTGAATCCATCTGGGTGTCAATAATTTATAATAAAATTCTAGAAAAATAATGAAAAAAGAATTAGAAAATTTATTCTACACTGAAAACAAAATTTATTTGATTCAAATAATTAATTACTTGATTATTATCAAATATAAATATTTATTTTGTATCAAATAAATTTTATTTGAGTCAATTAAATGGTATTTGATTCAAATACAGACATTATTGATTCAATTATAGTTTATTTGATTTAAATAAAAATTATTTGGTTTAAGTAAATATTTACTTAATAATAGACAAGTATTCGGTTATTTGAATCAAATAAATATTTTTTTTCAGTGTAATCAATGAAAAATATTAAAATAATGCAATTATTACCCAAGCCTTGGCCAATTGTAATTAAAAGAAAAATAGAGCAGACACTGAATGCAAAAATTGGCCTATGTAGACTAGCGTAAAGAGATTTTGTAAATAAACTTGGATGAAAATTCTCATCAAAGAAATATGATCCTAACCATTGAGATAAAAGTGGCAAAACCACTACTTGCAAAATGAATAGAACATGCGACCAAAACTGAAAAACATTTATTTAATTAGTAAATTATTATTATTAATAAACATTTTTTAGATAATGTATTAAATGTTTAAACAAACATTTAAAATATTTTATTTAAATGTATACGTTAACATTTTTTTTTACTTTATAAAATATTTTAATTAACGTATAAAGTAATTTTATTATCAATAAATAACAATATTATTATAAAGTAATTTAAATGTCTAATGCATTTAAACAAAATGAAAAAACTGTAAATTCTTCTAAGGGTCTTCACTTAAAAGATTTTTAAAGATTTTTAATTTATATTTCACCTTTGAAAGACGCCAAACTGCAAATTTGCAATCGTACATAACAATGCCCATAATTAATCCAACAAAATATGCCGACAATCGCATATGAGTTTTTATATAATAATTTCTTAAGTAGTCATTTCTTTCTATTGTTTCTCTATAACAAAATAATTAAACGAATTTTTTCTTATTATTTTTTGTATAACAATTTATTAGACAAATTAAAAAAAAATTAATTGTCCAATATTCAATAATCAATTAATTTTTTTTCTTTTGTAATATTTACTTATATATAATATTAGAAAATATTTTACCTTAAGTTAACTTTTATAAATGGATCAATATTATTGTTATAAGTAATATAGAATGGAATTGCAGCGAATAAAATTAAAATACATCCGAGAAAAATAAAACCAATTTTACGTGGCATTTTGTAAAATATTCCAATTAATAATAATCCAATAATATAACAATGAAATTCAACAGCCAAATACCAAGATTGACCAATGCACTATAAAAAATAAAAATGAAACAAAAAATTATATTTTTGATATTTGAAAGAATACTTTTATTTTATTTAAAAATTATTTTTATTTATCGTATACCATATTTTTGTTGTCATCATAATTGTTAATGAAAAATAGATTTTTCCACCAAAGTGAGGAACAAGTATCACGATCAGAACCAAATCTACTTTCCCAAAATGGTCCAGATCCCAAACGATGAATTAAAAATGCATATGTAAATGTCATAAACATATATAATGGCGATAATCTGAAAAAAAATTTTTAATTATAAAAATCAATTTAAAAAAAAACTAAATTTTAAGAAATAATTGCAATTGCGAATAAAAATATAGTAATCAAAGTATTCGCAAACCTTATAAATCGTTTTATAATAAGTGGAAAAATTTTTAATCCATTTGAATTTTCTAAAAATTCGAATAAATAATAGGATAAAATAATTCCTGATATTCCAAAAAATCCATCTACTACAATATCAATATTATATATTAGTCCTAAAAATGGTTTACTAAAGGCCTGAAACATTGGAATTCATTTTTAATCAATTATTATTATTATTTTTTACCTCCTCTCAAAAAAAAATATTATTATTATCATTATTTGACTAACATTACTCACTTTTTCGAAATGCGATCCAGTTATATTTCCTCCGAATATTAAAAAAAGATTTCTATGTTGAAAAATTGTAACACTTGCAAAAATGCATCGAATTAAATGCAAACAATCGAAGGCATTGTTATTATATTTTACTTTGAAAATTGCATTAAAACTTCTTTGTGCAGAAAAACAGGCTAATAATTTTCTTAAAAAACCAAAATCATTCTCATCTTGAATAGATTTCATGTCAAAAATTGTACTAATTATTACCAGGCTAATCATTGTACACAGAAAGAAACTGTAATTTGAAAAAGAAAATTTATAAAATAATTTAGCTTAAAATTTTCAATGGGAAATGTTCCGCAAATATTCCACAAGAATATTCTTATAATATTCTTGTGAAATAAATATGCCATTGAAAGTATTCCCTGACTTTTGTTTAATTTTTTTTTTTTTTTTTTTGTAATAATCCAAAGAAAAAAAATGATAAGAAATGTTATAAATTGCATACCAATAAGCTCTTTCGTAGTTAGAAAATTTGGAAGTCTCGTGATTTGCATGACAATATTCAGGATGAATTGTTGCATGAACTTGAAGATTATATTGTACACTAAATTTTTCTAAAGGCTCTTTCAAAGCTGCAATAATATCATTCGTGTGACATTTTGCAGGAAAACACAATGCCATTTGCAAAAAGTCCCTTCGATAACGTCCAAAATTTCCAGTATCCTAAATTTTATACGCAAATATTGAGAAAAAATTTTTTAGTTTAAAATATAAAAATATGTAAATTCTATATTAAAAATATCGGAAATATTCCTGAATGTTCAATTTGAATATTGTATAACTATATATTCGTCATTGAAATATTGAGAATATTAGTAAAATATTCTTTTTAAACACTGGGAATATTGGAAATATTTGAAAAATATTCAATTAGAAAATTGGAAATATTTTTTAAATATTCCATTTGAATAATTTTTTTCTAGAATTCATTTTATAAATATATTCCATAATTAATATTCACTTGTATTGCTTCCCAAGCAGATGCATGTGAGTCGAATTCAAAATCATTTTTTTTTCCAATAAATTTTTTTGTTCTGACATTTTTCTGATACTTTATGTCAATCAAACAATATTTGCTGCGAATTTCCTCAAATTTATCATTCTCCATGTTCGACACAATTGTTTGAATTCGATTGCATTGATCAAAGCTTCCCAAGTATCGATTAAGGCCATCAAATATCCCATAAGGATACTTGGCTGATGAATCAAACACTTCAAAAAAGACATTTTATTTTTTATCACCTTATAAAAAATAGTTTCTAAAAATTTTTAATTTTTTTTTCAATAAAAATAACATTTTTTTCGTTTATTATTTATAATAATGGTAATATTAATATTAAAAATAATAATATTAATAATAATAAAAATAATTATTATTATTATTTACAGATTTTTAAAAATATTTAAAATTGCAATTACTATAATGTTAGTATTTGCAAATTAATATAAATTGAAGAATATTAAATAAGTTCTTTATAATTCTTACTTTCCACTGCCCATAGTGTGCCATTTTTTAAATGATTTAGATATAAACGTAATTGTGTTTTACATGGACCTTCAGGAATTGAATTTGAAGTGGCAATTACTACTGGTAAAAGTGGAATATTTGAGAACCAATTAGAATTCTTAAATTGGTCATTATCAATAAAATTCCCTTTTATCAAATTATTCAATTTATTTATTGATTCACTTGTATTATGATAATTTTTTAAATCTTTATTATTTTCTGTTAGAATTTTTGTTTTTTGAAAAATAACTCTTTCACATGACGTTGGAAAAATATGAAAATTAAATATTATCAGTAAAAAAAATTGAACGTTTACATAAATTTTCAAATTCATTATTTTATATAAATTTTTGAAAATGGATTTTTCTCTCAGATTTGCGTATTTCACTGTTATTTACTTATTGTCTATATATTTAAAATTTTGTTTTATCAATACTAATAATTTTGACACTATAAACACTATAAACTATAAGTGTTTCACACTTGACTGTTAAACTTGATCTGTTGAATTTCCAGGATTTGTTGGGACTTTTAAATAACACGGGGAAATGACATGAATGATCTTTAGCTCATTATTATTTGAATTTCATATTTTATATTGCATATGATTTGTAATTTTCTAAAATTTCAAGTCAATTTGAAAAAAAAGTATAAAATAATTTGTTTAAATATTTGTGTGACTTTTTATGTGAACAAAAAAAAAAATTATAAATTCATTAGGAATATATATTTATTTGACAATGTTAAAAAATAATTGTTAAATAATTTATTCATAAACGTGAGAGAAATATTGTAATTTTAAATTTATAGTTCATTAAAATTTTAAGTCATTTACATTTTACAAAACTTTATCATTTTTTAAACTTGAAAAGAAATATTTTCTCTCGTTTACTTTTAATTATGTAAAATTATAAAATGTAGACAAAAATGCTGAAGAAATCAAGAAATTTATTTCTTTTTTAATGTAAGAAATTATTTAGCATTACTGATTACGGTCTATCAAAATGGATCCATTTTACTTTATACTCTTTTACTGAAAATTTATTAAATATTAATATTAAAGCATTTTTAATATTTGGAATTAAAAATATTATTATAATACAAATCATTATAATTAATATAAACTATTGTTTGTTACTTTTTTTTATAAATTTGGAAATTAGAATTCAAATTTTCCCACTGCTTATTCGGATATGTTCGAGAAACCCGAAAGAACTTTCGGTAGTGTTCGTTGTGATTCGGTTATTACTCCAGCAGAAGGCAGTGCACGTGTTTTCATCCTTAAAGTGACAGTTTTGCTTTTAATTTTATAATAAAAAGTCTTAAACAATTTATAACAAATATGAAAGTCAAGAAAATAAGACCTGAATCAAAATCAAGTCTTAAGACTGCAGTGAAGAATGTACAAAGCATTTTAAAGGCAAGTACATTACATTTTCAAAACATAACCTTAAAATTTCAAAATTTAATTTTAACTTTTCTTGCTTTACCATTTGTTAATTAATAATGCATAATTGCTAAGTATAAAACACAATAGTTTATAATTTACTGTTTATTAAACATTAATAATATATACAAATAATTGGAATAAAAGAAAAATACGTGAATTCTGGTAATTTTAGCTAATAATCACAATTTTGACCTTTTCTTTCATAGAAAAACAAGAAAAAGGGTAAAAAGTTGACGGAAAAAGACGATACTTTTGAAACACCAAAAAAAGAAATAACTGATTCAACAGAGACATTGCCAGAAGTGGAACTACAATACAATTCTAAAGCAGGTGTCATTTATATAGGACAAATTCCTCATGGATTTTATGAGGATGAAATGAGAGGTTTCTTTTCACAATTTGGAAAAATTCGCCGAGTTCGTCTCGTTCGATCAAAGAAGGTATTTATTTACATCAATTTTATTAATGGTTGAATGTAGGTAAAATGTAGAAATTTATCTTATTTGTAAAATATTTTTTAAAAATTATTCATGTAAATTTTTTTCGTTCCTCAGACAGGAAAGAGTCGAGGATATGGTTATGTGGAATTTCAAACACCAGAAGTGGCAAAAATAGCAGCAGAAACAATGAATAATTATGTAATGTGCGGTAGACTGTTGCGAGGTAAAAATTGAAATTAATTACAATATTTTTCTTATAGTTAAAAAATGAATGTAATTTTTCGCATGATTTAAAACACTATTTTTCCAGTTATATATAATTTTTATATTTGCTCGATTTTTCAGTGACTTATATTCCTCCTGAGAAACAACATTTTGGCTTCTTTTTTGGAAAAAAAATTACTCCAAATTCATATCCCCGATTAGAGAACAGGACAAAAATGATAAAATTAAATCATGCACCAATTACCGAATCGAAACAGAAAAAACATGTGAAAACATCGCTACGAAGACTGTCTATTTTAGAAAAGAAACTTAAAGACAAGGGTATTAATTTCACATTCAAACCAGTTGATCTTCCAAAAAGTAAATAGGTATTATTTAATCTTTATGTAAATATAATTATCAAGTTGACAATTTTACGATCACAAATCAACTTTTTCTTTATATAAAAAACAAACGAATGCATGAAAATATTTGTCAATATTTCATAATTGTAAAATTTTCGCCATAAGATTAATGTGCGTAAGGATAAATGACATTAAACATGTAAATCATATTTTTACATCTCATAGTTTTTTTTTAACGTAAAGTATAAATTACATCTAATATTCACAATCTTATTTATAAAAGAAAAAGTTTTTTTTCATAATGATGTTGGGATTTCTGACGAAGTCTTCGTTCTCTTCCATTTCATACGACGATTTTGGAACCAGACTTTTACCTACAATTATTTGAAAAAATAAAATTAGTTTTACAATTGAAATTTAAAAAGGGGAAGTAAAATTTGAGGGCATCAAAATTTAGAACATACCTGTCTTTCCGAAAGATCTAATGACACGGCAATTTCGTAACGTCGAAGACGTGTCAAATAATTGCTATGAGCAAATTCAGATTCCAATTGTCGGACTTGTTGCTTTGTGAAAGCTGTTCTCTCTTTTCGTAGCTTCTCGTTACCAGAACGACTTGGTTTTTCTGAAAAATGAAATTTAATTTTCTATTAGGTATTTCATTTTTGATATCATACCACTGTTTGCAATTAATATCGAATGTTTATTTCCGCTTGAATAAATTTTATTTAATCGAATTTTCATTTAATATAATTTTTATTATTTATTTATGACAGAATTTCTATTTCACCCTTTTATTTTGACAGAAGTCCGTGCAAATGAAGATTCGTTAAAATAGAAATTTTGCCATTTAAAAATAAGCTTGAATAGAAATTTTGTTGAATGAAATGAATGTATGGTTAAATATAAATTTATAAAATGAGAAGTAGATATATTAATTTTATTTAATGAAATAATGATACATATATGATTTGTGGGTACTCTTGTCTCAAGTTTGAGAGATGCGAATTTGATGTACATTTGTCTTATTAGACAAGGTCAAGAAATATGTTGAGAGCCTTGATGAAAGGAAAACAGATTGTGGAAGAGTTGGGAAAAGTTTTTGTTGTAAGTGCGGTCAGATGAAAATAGCTGTATATTTAATGCGTCAGCGACCTTATATCGCAGATCCAGCAGCGCGCGGTGTTGATACGCAACGTTTGAAATGTGGGTTGGATGGAGGTTTTGCATCTTTGAAGATAGTATTGCTATCATGGCAATAAAATAATGTTCCCCATGACGTCACGGACAAAAAATCATATATATACTCTGCTTGTCTTCATCACATTTCGATAAATAATTTTATAAGTTATATGCTTTCCTCGAATTCATCTCAATTTTCATTTATATTCACTTTTAAAACTCATTCATCATTTGAGAAATTAATATCTCATAATCTTCAGTCAATATGCTTTTGCATCGTATTCACAAAATGATTCTATAACGCGAGTCTTGAAATCTTTCATATTTTGAACTCGAATTTTTTAAATTAAAATCTCTTTAATGGGACGAAATATTTCATTCACTTTTCTAAAACATTGGAAATATTTCCAATGTTTTAGTTGGAAATTCTAATTGGTAATTCTAATGTCACAAAGAAATATTGTAAACATTCTTATGGAATATTCAAATGAATATTTCTAGAATATTCCAAAAGAATAATTTTTGCAATGGTTTAAAGAAATTGCAATTTAATTGTATTAGAATGTCAATGAAATATTCAATAACTCATTGATGTTGAGTTTATTTGTTCTTCTTTTTTTTGGAAAATTCGATTTAAGCGAAAATACGTAAATGCTAAAGACTATTTTCAGTTTGATGCTTGCCAAAAGAAATAGGAAGGAATTGTTTCGAGTTGAAAAGTCGACGATCATTATGTAATGTCTGATCCATTTGAATAGACAGTACAATGTGAGATAAATGATTGTTAGATAAATATTTAGACTGCCAGGGGTTCGTTATGGTCACATTGGCGACAGTAAAGCAATAAACGAGACAATTGCTAATGAATTGTCAACTAACAATTCTTTTTTTATTGTTTCACTGCATAAAAATAATTGTTTCAGTATATTAGATACTTCTTCACTCCATTCAACACTTTTATTCTATTCTTTACTGTATATATTATTATGAAAAAAAAATTAATTACTCATTACTTTTTATTACCGAAATAAAAATTTCTAAAATTATATTTTCAATTTACAAATTACAATTCAAAGTAAAGAAATTCTAAGTTGTTATTAATTTTAAATTTATTGAAATCTTACCATAATCTGATTTTGTGATTTCAGTTTGACATTTTTCTTCTTTGTACTGGAATTTCGAGTATTCGGCAATTGTTTCTTGAAGTGATCGGTATTTTAATTCACTGTCAGTCACAAGCTGTGGAGTTTCTTGTGGATATGAGGTTTCCCAGGTGCGAAATATCGTTGGCGGAGAATGAATTTTTTCTTGAAATTGATTTTGCATCTCAGGATAAATTGTGTTTAATATTTCTCGATTTCCTTTTAAATTTTCCAAATGCGTGACATTTTCCAATTCTGGCTGCAAATGTTGAACCCATCTGTCGAAAATAATAATAATTCAGTTTTGTTGTTAAATAATTAGGAAATATCTGCAATAATGGTTGGTTTGAATTTAAAGCGGATCAAATCTAATAGAAGACCAAATTTTTATTCAACCAAATTTTATAATTTATAATGTAGCATTAATATTAAACCAAATTCCACATAAAACAATTTTTATTAGTAAGGAATTTATTATCCGTAGATACTAAATAATGCTAAATAAATAAAAATTCTATTGTGAATATTGGGTTAATATTCGTATGTGAAATTTGAAATACTGGAAAATGAAAATTTGCATAATTTTTAAAAATTAGTTGATTAGTTAATGATGATACCTGTGAAGATGATGATTCTCATTGAAATTATTCGCATACTGATTATTCTCTGTCCATCTGGATGTGTAAATTTCGCGAACCACTTCATGCTGATAAGTTTCGACACTTGAAATTGAATTTAAACTCGTATCCCAAGACGATTTGTAATTACATGAAAGTTCATTGTTCGAATGAAAACGAACATTTTCGTTATCCATATGACAAGGCGGTGGAGTAGGTGGAAATCCAAAATAATTTTCCATTCTCGAAGTCGAAATATTTGATCCTTGATATAGATCCATTATATCGAGAATAAAAACTCGAAACCTAATTTTTTTTTTAATCTATACCCAAGGGTAACTTTTAAAAAAGCATTTCCTTTTTTTTAATTTAAATCTTATATTTTCACACGAATTAATTATTGTTTTGTTATTAAAATAAATTTATTTTGAAATATAAATTTCTTAGTTTTGTGAATTTAAGAATACGTTAAATAATTGTTGAAAAATTGGATAAATACAATTAAATTCGGATTTTTTTTTTTCTTTGCTTCTATATAAAAGTGATATGCAACTCAGGAAAATTGTTTTGATACTAACGTCTAAATGTCAAACACGCACATGTGAGATTGCTACTAAAGATCTGATCTGACTGCAGATTGCAGAAAAGAAACAGAGGTTCAGGGGTTGATGATACAAAGAACTGTGAAAAGTGGAGGAGTAGGGTACGGAAGTCCTCCTAATCTCAATCTACCAATCAGATTCTTTTTTTTTTCTTCAAAGAAATAACTTTTAAAGTGTTTTAAAGTGAGAGTGAAAATTTTTTCAAGCTATGTTCAGTAAATTTACAGGAATTTTATTAATTAATTAAAAATTTATTAATTATTAATGAAATATAATTGTATACGTAAGTAATATAATTGTTACATTTTTTTATTTTTTTTTTTAAATATACTTTTAATCAGAAAATGTATAAAAAATATATCAACTATAATTCATTAATAAAAAGATTAAAAATTAGAAAACAAATATTTACGTTGTAAAATAATTTTTTCATTCCTGGCAAAATTTCAATTTACGTGGTTTAGACGAAAACTGCGAAAAGAAAAATATTAATTAATTATGTTTGTTTAAATATTTGTTCTAAATTTGATGAAATTTTTTTGTATTTGACTATTTGTTGAAAAATCGTTTGAATTTACATTATACGGTGTCCATGATGAAAACGTGAAAAAATGCTAATCGAATTTTCGTCCTGTGTGGTAAAAAGGCAACTACTTCCGATTGAAACGAAAACTATCGTCACACTTTATTAAAACGGTCAGACAGGAAGTGTTTTAATTTTTTTTTTCGTTTGGATGTCACCCGTGAACGATTTTAAATAATGATAATAATAATAATGATGATGCAATGATATTATTTATTGATAATTATTCTATTTAGATAAATTAAAATTTAACTTTTTTTGTTAATATTGTTTATTTATAAATTTTTCTAAACATTTTTCTGTCATTGGAGTTTGTTATAAAAAATATTATTGACTATTATTATTATTATAAAATTAGTATAATCATTTCTAATTGAAAAAATAATGTTTTTTATCTCCGACAGTAATCGTTAAATGAAAAATTTATTTAAAAGAATAATATTAATTAATAATATCGTAATGCCTTCGGTTCAGTAAACTTAAATATTGACAAAACTGACTGATGTAAACTAATAAATATCCATTCATAATATATAGAACGGCTTATAATAACTCGAGCTTCCTTTAACCAACAAAAGCAAATCATCAACCGAAATAACGAAAGCGAAAGCTAAAGCAATTTACCACAATGGTGAATTCATTTAGAATTACGAAAGTTTATCTCTGTTAGGAATATGGTTTTTAATTTTTTTTTTAATTAGATTTATAATTTTTATTATAAAGTATATTATTATAATATTATTATATAATTAATAAATTTTAATTTATTAATTTAAATTTAAATTAATTTTTAAATAAAAAAATAAAAAATAAAAGCTATTTATCGTAGTGATAGATTGTTTACTTTTCTTTAGGTCAATTATTCACGCCTCCTCTTTTTTTTTTCTTTTACACATAACCGGATATCAATTTCTCTCGGGGTTCAACTATTGGGGGATCCCTCACTTGACCCAAAAGGACAGGAAACCCATGATTTCTTGCGAAATTTGAGACTTTTTGGTGCCACTCTGTCTGATAGAGCAAGGTTTTCTTCCCTTGAAAATATATTTTTTCTTTCACTTTGTTTCGGAGATTGAAAATAAAAATACAATTTGTAATTTAATTTATAAGAAGTTTCAAAACTATCTTTTTAGATGAAAAAAATGTAATAAAAAAATAAATTCCAATGCAATGTTTTTTCTGTTCTTTGGGAAGTATTGTTATTCTGTTTTTATTTTCTTCAAAATATTATTGTCACATATTTATTTTTAAAAATAGAACTATTTCCAACAGTAATTAGCTGATGGCTAGGTTTGTTTTTCATTTTCTCGATGGTTTTTTTAAAACTAAATAGCGCACCGTCCAAGAATATTCTACGGGGTTTTTTTTTCTCTGGGTTCACCTACTACTTTTTTTGTGCACACGTGTTATTCTTTCATTTGGCAAGAAAATAATACGCTGTGTGGAAAAGCTTTTCTATTAAAAAAAGAGCCTGGGTGATGAATTCTAAAAATAATATTTAAATTTAGAGAAAATAGGTCTTAAATCAAAAATTCATAATTTTCAAATTATGAAAACACTTTTGGGTAATTTAACAAAACATTTGTTTGCTATATGGTTCATTATCCCTAAAATTATATATATTAACATTAGAGACAAAATTTGTTTAATTCAATTTTTGCTGACCTATTCAATCTTGGTAATAAATTATTTTGTTTAAATAAATATTTAATTGACAATCGTCAAGTGATTGATTATTTAAATAAAATAATTTCTCTAAACATATTTATTTTTTGTTATATATCTTTTTTGAATTTGATTTTTTGAATTTGAATAATTATTTCATCTAAATTGTATAATTGTTTTTTTAATTATTTTTCTTTTCTTTTTATAAATTTTTGTGAAAGTGTTTGTTTTGACAGAACCTAGGGGAGGGTAAAAGAAGTCGATTTCTTTGATGTGAAGATTCTCTTTTTTTCACGATGCTGATGTTGTTTATCAAATATATATACATATATATCTGACAGAATGAAACATATGGTCCATTATTCGCGGGAGAATGTGCATAAAGATTAAAAAAATGAAACTTTCTTTCTGATTCGCGCTCTGCGCGGAGATACGTTTTTATTGCGGATCTGGAGAAAAAGGGAAAGTAAAAATAAGAATTTTTACGATAGATATGAAGGACTGCAAAATATTATATAGAACACTTCAGAAAGCAACCGGCTTAGGATGAGAGGATGGATATTTTTGGTTATCGCCTGGTACTGAATCCTGCTTCAGTAAATCAAGCCGCGTTAGTTGCTTTTCGACCGCTACGAAGGGTGTATATTTTTCTTTATAATACTGACAGTGTCATATAATGTTATTATCTCGTGCTTTTCATTAATCACCGAGATATAGAGAGAGAGAAAAAAAAGACAAAATGCGTCCGGGTAGGTATTCACAGTGAAAATTTATAATTTTTCTTTCATTCTCAAAATTGGAATAACTTGTTGAAGAATTTATTGGAAAAAAACGATAAACATTTTATGATTTTTTTTAAATTAAAAGAATGTATTTAAATTTTTAAATTTTAAAAAAAGGTAACAAATTTTTTATATTATTCAAAATTTGAAAAATATTCATTCAAAAAAGTGATAAATGTTTTAAAAAAAAGGAAAAGAAAAAATTTTTACTGTAATGTAAATTGTAATTGTTTCCAATAAATAAAATCATTTTTTTTTAAAATAAATATAAAAAAACTAAAAAGTATTGAAATATTTATTGAAAATAAGTGAGAGTTTTCTTTAAAGAAGAAAGAACTTATTTTTGTTGAAGAAACGATAAGTGTAAATATTTTATATTAAAAAAATACCTCCATCAATTTAAAATTTACAAATTTCTGGCATTTAATGACAAAACAATGGTTTAGTAAAAAAATGCAAAAACAATTTTTGCAGGAATTATTGAGATTACTGAACAAGCTTATGCACGTCGTCATGGAATTGAAGATGATCAAGTGACATGTTGGCGACCAAGAACAAAAACAATTGTTATGACATTAGTTGGAATAATTATTTGCTCTTTTATTATTTATTGGTTTGTGAGTTCAATTATTCACAGCTATAAAGAAAATGGCAGAGGATCACGATCAAGGGTTTCCCGATCGATCATCGCAGGTAAATTATTTATCTTGATCAATTACCATACGAATATGATTTAAAATTATTTATTTCATTTTTTCCATTTATTTTAATTTACTATTTTAGTGTTTATTTCCTTTTTCTATATTAAACATGAATTGTCTAATTAATTATGGTAAAATTAATTACAAGATTATTTATCCTTAAAGATGTATTATATTTTATTATATTGGGAGATTAAGAATGCTTAAAATTTTTAGGAATGAATTTATAATAAGTGCGTTTAGAAGAAGAATGAATGGTTCAGTGCACCGACGACTAATTCTCAAATATCGAAATGAAAATCCATATACTATAATTACGTCAACGTCGATATTTCGTCAATAGTGGTTTGTTAAACATTTTGAATAATTATATTATATTATTATATTAAATATGTAATTTATAAAATATGAGAAAAAAATAATGGTTTTTTCAAAAAGATTAATTGTTATAAACAATTATTTTCAGATGGTGCGTCTTAAATGGTTTATTATCATTGAAGTTAAAGTGCTTCAATTTCCTGTAAGTTCAGCTTCCCTCAAGTTTAAAAAGCAAATAGGTATAATTAACTGTGCAGATTTTTTTTTACATAAACTATATACCTGTGGAGTTTATATTTAATTATTATTAACTAATTATTTAAAATGGTTATTTAATGATTTTCAATATTTATTGTTTTCTTTTTTCCTTTAATTAATATGTTTTAAATGCAGTATTAAAAGAGTTATAACAGTTGGTTTTTGTCTATTATGTCTCATATTTTATACGTCAGAATAATTTATATTTCGTTAACACAATACTTGTTTAAGATTTATTTTTCGACATTAAAATTTTTTCTATAAATTGTAAATTATGAAACAATTAAAAAAAACAAAGGAAAGAAATAATATAATATGTAGAATTTAAAAATGTATTCGAATATAATTAATTTATATATTTATTGATATATTTGAATGTTTTAAAATCAATTAATTGAGTTTAGAAAATAATTGATAATTAACAAATAATTTTTAACCGCATTGGACCATGGAAAGGAAAGAAGAATAATGGAAAGCAAAGAACCAAAGGTTGTATATGTTAGTACCTATAAGTACTTTGAGTCTTCTAATTCATAAATCACCTTTTGTAAACTTCAAACAAGAGTCGCGTGGTGTTTTAGTGCTTGATAAATGTAAACAACATGTGTTTCAACTTGCAAGAATCACGTTTCATGACAAATCCTTTCTCTCTTTGTGAGCAATAAACTGAAAATATCCAAACCGCGTTAAATGACAAGTAGTGAGTACTATCCAATAATATCAAATTTTATGTGTTTTCGTAATATACAATATTACTTGAACAATTTCGTCATCATAGCATGTCCACTTCTCATCATCGAAAATGAAAATCTTATGTTAAGATAAATCTCAAATTAAAACCCTATTAGTCTTAAAAATAAAGCTGAGTCTTAACTTCAAGTAAAAAATTGTATTAAAAAATATCATGATTTTAGTAAACCTTAATTTATTAATTTAAATCAAGACCCACCTGATTTTTAAGACTAATATTTAACTTCAGTCTTATTTTAAAACAAATTTTCCTTTTTTCTGTAATAATTATATATACTTTATCAATGAGACTAAACAGTTCTTGAATTTTTCTATGAATTTATTAAAAGAAAATTTGATTCAAATAATCGATTACTTGTCTATTATCAAGTAAATATTTACTTGAATCAAGTAATTTTTAATTAGTATTTGACTTCATTTGTATTTGAACCAATAATTTCAGTATTTGAAGTAAATACCATTTAATTGATTTAAATAAAAATTATTTGATTGAAGTAAATATTTATTTGATAATAGACAAGTAATTGGTTATATGAATCAAATAAAATTTTTTTTCAGTGTTGTAAAGAAACAAATTTCTATGTCACAGAAAAGTGTAATTTATTTAAAAAATTTAATTATTATATATAATTATTATAGAATATGTTTTGCAGTCGTTTTTTATGATGTAAATGAGTTGATTTTTAGCAGGAATAAACAAGCTGAATACGATTGCTTCAATATCTAGAAAGAAGTATTTTTAATAATTTGATTATATTTGCAAATTGATGAAAAAGATTTTTCTTAAAATGGTATTTTTTTGCTTACTGTCGTGAAGGTACTTATACTCATATCTATTACTCCAAAAGCTGTCAATTTACAATCAAGATTATTTGAAATCATCATGTTGGAGTAAATTTTTCGACAATGTAAATCAGATTTGTACCATTCCTTATAAAATGCATTTTTTGTCACACTTGTACTCTAAAGAAACAAAAAAGAAAAAGGAATAATATTTTTCTTTAAAGTGAAAAATGCATTTAAATTTAAATTAAAGAACAGTCGATCCTGAATAAGTGAGAATTGAACAAATCTCACTTATGCAGATTCAACTGTAATTTTAAAGAAGATATTTTTAATATTTCTTACCGCTTCCAATAATGCTTGGGCACATAAACATAACATGAAAACTTGAATCATTGAACCGGAAGTGTACATCACAATTAAGCATTTGTCAAAAATTGATATTGGTAACTTTAAAAATATATTTTTAGAATGTTTATTTTTAGGAATAGAAAGAGAAATATTAAGAAAATATTATTTATGAATTAAAATATTTTTTTTTTCAATACACAAGACAAAGAAAAAACAACTTACCGTTATCATCATAAATGACAAAAAACAGAATCGAAATATGCAATTACCATATGTTAAGGCAACATTTAATGATAAGAGATTTTTCAGCAATTTACCCACTCTAAAATTGGAGTTTTAAAAAATTTTTTTTAAAATTGTTAATTAAATGTAAATAATAATAACACCCTCTTAACTAAAATTTAAAAAAAGAATAATATTTTTTACATTTTAGTTAAGACAACAAAACTTTAGTTTATGATCAAAATTTTAATTATAATAAGTTCAACAAGAAAAATTTAATTGACCAAATATTTTGTTATCAAATTAAAATATATTTTTTTTAATGGTGATTTAAGATGTAAATTTTGTACAATTCTCACTCTGTCACAGAATTGTGATATTGAATGAGTCTTTTGAATTTTTTCAATCTCGACTCATTGTCGAAATTTTGTTGATGTTTGTCACTAATTTCCAAATTGATCAAATTATCAGTTTCAAATAGTGTTTCTAATTCGTCACTAATATAACGATATTCCGAAGTAACCAATGTAATCATGTGAATTATATAAAAGTCGATACACGATTTTTTAGCAATTACTAATGGAGCACAAATCGATTGGAATAAAATAGCGTAAATGAAAAAATCCACGGTAAATGGTTCTTGGATGAAATATATTGGCACACGAAAATCGAGAATAGAAAATTCCTCCTGTTCAATTATTTTAATTATTGGCAAGCCAGTCCAAAAAAATACTGTTCCAACAACTGCCGTTATGTAAATTCTTAGTGGTTTGTTTATTGGTTTTGTCGTACGATTAATACAATTCAAAATCTGCGTGATTTCAGACAAAAATTTATTTATATAATGTATCATCATTAAATTTTAAAACAAAGATTAATGTATATCCTATTATGTAGAAAAATTTATTAGGACCTTGTGTTTATCAGAGTTGTTCAAAATATTATTTATCATTTTTATCAATTTTTTGAAATCATTTCGCCTGCAATTCACATAAATTGAAAGCACTAATACTTCAATTAACACAACCATATTTACAGTTCCATATTGTATTGCTTCTACTTTTGGTACTAAAAATAATCCCATGAAACTCAATAAAAAATAAATTATTTCCAATATCCACGAAATTATCGCATATATTTTCCATTCCCATTGGAATTCTGAATTTTCATTACTCAATGGGAAAAGATTTCCCGACAGAAGATTAATTAGAACCGTAAATCTATTAATACTTTTGAAATTCATTATTATTATTATTATTATTATTATTATTATTATTATTATTATTATTATTATTTTATTATAAAAAATCTTTTTGTATTTCTATATTTTCAGACGAGAGTAAAACAATTTGCATATATATAGTTTGTAACCATAACAAACTTGAATTCACGTTGTTAAGGTGAAAATTAATTATTCAATAAATAATTAATTAGAAGAGATAGTCATGTGCGTTTATATTCTAGTATATATACATGTAAAATTCAAGAGAATATTTTCTGAGACAATTATATTCTTGATTGTCAACCATAAATATATGTTTCTACTGTAGTATAGAGAACTTTCGAATTATTAAATGCAAAATTGTCTTGTTCTTGAAATCAAACAATATTTGATCCATCGTTCAGATGGTATAATTTCATTATTTATTATTCATTTGTGTATTTAAATAGTTAAAAATACTCTTTCAATTCAGAGAGACAAATAATTACAGTCATTTTGTCATATATTTTATGAATGAACTTACAAACAAATGAATTAATAATTTTGAATACGTTATTACCTATATAGACTTTGACTCTTGAATATTATTTATTTGTCAGTTTTGAAGTTTAATATACATTTTATTGAAAATAATTGGCTTTGAAATTGTTTTCATTATTTAGTTGAAAATGCTCTCTGTTTGTAATTATTGTTGATTTATTTATTAATAACAAATTAATAAATTTTAACGAATAAATAATAAAAATAGGAATCCAAAGTTCTTTTTCAAATTTAAATGGATTATTCTAACAGCATTTAATCTAAAACAGAAAAACGATTTTGGAAAAAATATTCTTTACTCTCAAAAAACGTTTTTTTGACATTTTCACTTACATGGTAAGTCTAAATTATATGTATTGTACATTTTTTTTAAATTCGTTATCTAAGTTTAATTAAGAATTGACAAATTAGACTAAACTGCTAATTACTGATCTAAAAAAGTTCTTTAAAAAAAAATTGAGAATTACTCGTTTATATGTATATTAAATGTATAATTATATATTACATTTATTATGTATTTTATATTGTATGTAATATTGTATATTATTTAAATGTAAACATACATATTATATACAATATATAATATTTACATAAAAAGTATATAAATTCGATTGATTGGTAACTATATGTAACTATAACAATTAAATTAAAAGTAATAATGAAAAATATATCAAATTACGAAAAAAAATAGAAATATTTTACAACAGTATGGCACATTGTTAATGTGATAATTTAAATATGGCAAATTGTGGAATTAATTTATCACGAGAACTTATAAATTCCTATTTAATCTATTTAATTCGTTATTAATTTAACGATAAAAAAGATTAGGACAGTGATCAGTAAACTGGATTTAACAGATGATGAAGACGACGAATATCCTTCAATGTGATGATAAACGTCTCGTGAGCCAAGTTCTTGAATTGGTCTGTAGTTGAATTTTATATTTCCATCGCTTGACATTATATTTTTGAGAATTTTTATCTGTTAACACACAAAGATTAATTATTCTATAACAAATTCTTTTTATTATGTAACAATTTTTTTGAGCCTTTATTGAGATAAACAAAATATTTTTTCCTTGAGTTTATAAAATATTGCTATACCTGTGATTCTGAAACTGTCAATTTCTCGGTGAGGACAGTCCAAATAACAGATTCCTGACAACCTGGAGTTGTTAATGAACCATCGTATCGATAAAATGTCGATCGATCTTTTGGTAAAAGAAGTGATGGTATAACTTTTGAATCAATTTCGGCCATACTCGGTCCTACCCAATTTGACACCAATTTCGCCGCCTTCATGATGTGATGTAAATCTTCATTGTCCTTATCACTCAACTGAAATTTGCAACAACATTAGAATTTTTTTTTTTTAATTTATTGACCAAAGAAATAGAGAAGTTTGTTTTTAATTCAATATTATATACAACTTACCTCGAAAAGAACAGCCAAAACGGCTATACCTTTCGGATATTTGCCGGCAGAAGTAACATTTTCAAATTCTTTGTTATAATGAACAAAATGAAATTCCATTGGGTCACGAACACCATCGATAGTATGTTCCGCCGACCAGTGAATATGAATTTGCTCCAAAACATATGTTGTTGGTAATCCTCCACCCATTAGATTAATTGGAACACCAGTCAAAGTAATTTGCACTGTAACGTCATTGAACAGTCCTTTTAGGTTGCAACAAATCTGTAAGGCCAAATCCCAAATGGCAGAAAAGCGTTTTTTTTAAGCTGTTAAAAGTTTATATAATTATATCTCATTAAATGCGACATTTTAATTAAATTTCCATTCTTTACTCGAAATTAATTGCGAAAGTTTTTATTTCAAGAATACTTAGCTATTTGAATAATCTTTGATTATTTAATTATTATTATTATTGTTAAGATAGACTCAATTTGAAGATAAATATTAAAAAATATATATTTATATAGCTTTTGCTGGAAGCGACTCCCTTTTTGACGATATTAAATTATTTTTCTTTTCTTTTCTTTTTTTTTTAATTTCGATGCACTTACCTGTGTGTCCTGTGTTTTTAATCATACCGGAAAAAGCAAAATCATAGCGAATAAATTTTAAAGCTCCCAAGTCAGTGTTTATTGCAGCATCAGAAACGATATTAATTGGAGATTGTTTTTTGCCGGATCTACATGTTCCAGGCCAATTTTGTGGACCTAAAAATAAAAAATTTTTAAATATTCAATAAATTTAAAATTTATATATATTGTAATAATGGCATTGTATATTCTAATGAAATGTAATGAACTGGACAATATTATTTAATCACTGCTTGTATTAGTTGAAGAATCGCATGTTACAAATTGCGAAAAGTAATTAACTTGAAGGTTTTTTTCTAATTTGATTTGGAGGTTCCAGTTAATAGATCTCGTGACAGGATGGATATTTTTTTTTGTTTTTTAATTGAAAGTTACACGACAGACATATATATATTTCTTTTTCGTAAAAGTGGTGATTTTTCAAAGTTCAAGTAAAGTTAAATAGGTGCACTATATGTATGTAACTGAATCCATTATTCAATTTACACCGCAGGGCCCATCATTTCCTCAATCAACACATAGGTATATCAACTTGACAATCTGCTTCAAAGTGAATTAGAATTTTTTTTCCATTTTCTTTTCTTTAAAATTTGCATGAAATGATTTATTAATTTATTTGAGACTATTGTCTTTATTCTTGATCAGTAAATCTCAGTTTTTCTTTCTTTAAACAGTTTTTCTTTCTCCTTGATCATTGACACTTGAATTTATTTATTTTTGATCTATATAGAACTCAATTGATTCTTCACTGGTCTTTATTCTTGATCGATAATTATATATTGATGTTTAATTATAATTGAAAATCTTCTTTATTCTTGATCATCGATTCTCTTTATTCTCGATTATTTACTCTTGATTTGTTTTTCTATTTTTAATCTTTGACTTTTCATATTCTTTGTTCTTGATTAATGACACCTGAATTTCTTTATTTTTTTAATTAATTCTTTCTCTTATTATTGGCTCTTGATTTTCATTATTCTTGGTCAATGGCACTTAACTTTCTTTTTTCTTGATTAATGACTCAGTAATGAAATTATAATGAACTTACAATGATGACTCACGATGATGGGGGCTCGTTAATTATTATAAATATATTTATCAAACGTCGACTCTATTATCATTCGCAGAAACCTTTTTATGATACATAGAGTCAATAATTAATAAATATTAATATTAATTAAACATTCCTCGTGATATAAAATCATGTTTCATCAGAAATGTTAGATACTTTTTAATCAAATAATAATTTTAAGTTACAATGTATCTATTTTAATGATTTTATTTTAATAATTTAATTATTTTACGATTCATTTTTTAAAAAATAATTATTTATTTATTTATTTGAAAACAATTTTCTTTAATCTTGATCATCGATTCTCTTTACTCTTGATTATTTACTCTTGCTTTTTTTCTATTTTTAATCTTTGACTAAATTAAATCTTAAAATTAAATTAGTCTTTGACTAATTAAATTTAATAATTAACAATAATAATTGTTATTGTAATAATTATTATCAAAACTTTTGCAAAACTTTGAATTATACTTTAATGATATTACCGTGATTACCCTCATAGGACCAATCAGCACCCTCCGTCCAACATAAACCTGAAACATAAATAATTTATTAATAAAAAAATTATTATTATTAATACAATTATTATAAACAATGCTAACATATTCCTATGTATGTATGTGTTTAAAAAATTATTCTTTTTTGCTTTAATTAATTTAGATCTAAATAAGATTTTTAGTAAAATAATAATTGTTTGAATAAATGATAATAATTATTGTTATTTTTAATTTGAAAAATTCATAGTTTTTTTCAAAGACAATGAATATATGTTGTTTTTAAGATTATTATGAAAAAAAAAGATGTATATGAAACTTATTCGAAAAGCACTAAAAGCTCGTTATATTGTTGAATTGGCAAATTGGGCGCCAGCTAAATTGAACTTGTGAATGACTTGGATGAACTATATCACGCCAAGGATGCGAAGAAAGTAGGGTAATAGTACAAGGGAAGATCGAATCATCCCGCCAGATATATATTTTCATGAAAAATGAGATATTTTATAATCTTCTTCTTCTTCTTCTTCTTCTTTTTATTTTTTCAACTCGATAGTCTTGAAATATTAAAAACGATTTTTTCTATTATAATTTATAAGCAATTATTTTGTTTCTTCTGTTTTATAGTCACTATTCCATAATTCAAGCGATATTAAATTATTAATTTAAATAATTAAAAAAAAAAGTTTTTATAATTTAAAAAAAATCAAAAGAAGAAGAAAAAGAAAATTTGCAAAGAATAAGAATTGGTTATTAAATATTTTATGAAATTTAGATTTTATAAGAGTTAAAATATGAGAGCAATCTATAATTATAAATGGTACGGATGCATGTTGATTCATTACCAATGTAATTCAATGCATTGAATAGAATTGCCTTGCCTATATCGACCCAACCTAGACATTAATGTTACTTTCAAGGTGCAAGTGCAAAATACGGATTTTCGTTTCTAGAAATAAATCCTCAATTTCCATAATAAAAGTTCGTTTACGTTGAGATTGACGCATATAGACATACAACTATGTGAAATTAATTTTCGAAATTTGTCGATTCAACGATTTTAATCAGTGATTGACTGTAGTCTTTTCAAATTAATAGATTTTAATTAATTACTTTAATTCAGCAATTTTTATTAAAAATAAAATTAAATCTTTTTATTTTTTATTTTTAATAAAAATTGCCTATTCGATTAATATACAATGGCAAAAATATTTATTTGATCCAAATAATCAGTAAGAATAACTAAAAATAATATAATTATTAAATAATAATAAATAAATAGTTCTGGAGTATTTTCATAATAAAATATTTTATATTAGTCCAAGTGATTATAAATTTCGTTTACTGATTTGCATAACACTCTGCCGAAGTAAAAATTTAGCCAATAACTACTTCCAATGAAGATGCAGAGTAAATTCAATTTTAACGAATTGACACTTTGATCGAAGATTTATGATCTATTAGGCTTGAATTTTTTATGATGAAAATACTCCAAAGATGCTTTAACAATAAAGAATTTAATTCATCGATAAATATAATTAAAAAATGTAATAATTTTTTTTTTAAAAGGCATGTTTTTTCTAAATGAAAGGATCAGACTCGTCATTATTATGCAAATGATTTAATGAGTCTCAATTTGACTTTCCGCTTTTCAAGGGTCATTTATAATAGAATTGCGAGTGTATAAAACAAAAGAGAAACATTGTTAATTACAAATGAGTTTATTTGTAACTAAAAATGTTTTTAATTTGTTAAGATTAATTAACAGTGGTACTAATTTATATCGAAAAGTATGGAATTTTTGTTTTCATAATAACGAAATAATTTTTATTCTAATGTGTTAAAAATTCACATTTTGAGATAAAAAAAAAGTTAAAAATTATATTTACATATAAGAAAAATACGTATTAAAATATGTATAAAATAAAAATAGTTAGTAAAAGAATAATTAATTAGCTAATAATATTTAATTAATAATGATTAATCAAATTTCTTTTATTTCTAATTAGTGTGTATAATTATAGTTGATCATGTGTTCTTCCTTCATCTTCTTTCTTTATCTGACATTTAAAATAACATTTTCTGCAAAAAGATGAATCGAAAAATGATTTATGATTCTTAATCAGTCACGGGATTTACTTTGGCGATAATTCAAGAGCAGTAAATAATAATTTTATTGTAGTTAAAACTTAAGTTATATATTTTATAACAAAACTTGTTGTAAATTATTATTGTTATCAATTATTGGAAAAAAAATCGAATTTCTGGTCTAAACGAAGGCTCAAAATTATTATTGCAAAATATAATTTTTTGGATGATAAAAGGGATAATCTTGTTTTTATTTTTTCCTGCTACAGCACAATTATTTGCTGATAAAAAGTAATTTTCATCCAATATTCTAAATTTAATTGCATTATAATCATATGTAAATTTGGCCTTCTTTGTCATTAAAAAGAAGACCGAATGATAAATTCATGAATTTTGAAATAAAAAAAGTTTTGTACCTTTTAAAAAATTAAAATTTTTAAATAGATTTAAAAAATTTGCTTCTTTATATTATAATTAAAAAAGAAAAGTGATTCTTTTTTATTGGAAGAATTCTTTTTTAAGAATTTAAAAAAATAGGAAAGATTGTATTTTTATTTTTCTAAAATATAATATTTTCATATTATCGTGCAAGTGGAATTTAAAATATTGAATAAAAATTACTTTTACTAGCAAAAAACCTTCTTTAATTTTATCTGAAATGCAAAATGGTTTAAATATACCTAGCGCTACTAAAGTTTTATAAGATTTTAAATTTTGTAAAATTTTTTCTGTATTTAAAAAACAAAAATTTATTCTTATGTATCCCTTTTAATTAATAAACCAAGGAAAATAAATCTGTTAAATCATTTTAGAAATTTTAAACAATTTGTAAAAAAAAAGAAAATAGAAATTTCATCAATGAAATTAATTGAAATTTTTTACTATTTTCTCTTATTTTCAAATGAAATGAATAATTGAAAACTTGTGTATTATAAATTTTTATTATTATTGCAAATAAGATAATTGTAATTTTTTTAGCCTTTTTCAAAAAGGGATTTGTACCATTGAATAAAATAATTTTTTCAAATACAGGGTTTGACCATTATCAAATAAATATTCATTTTTAACAAATAATTATTAGTGTAAAATAATTATTTGTCTCAATTAAACTGTTTTTTTTAAATACAAAAACAATGTGTTTAAATTCAGTTTATTTGATTCAAATAAAAATTATTGAGTTGAAGTGAATTTTTATTTGATATAAAATCAAGTCACCGAATTTTTCCAATTTGCAAACAATAATTGGTCCTTGTAAAAATCCATTAATGAGAGTTAAAAATTTTTTTACAATGATATTGACAAAGTACCTATGCATTTGATTATTTTTTGAATTAATAAAATTTGTTCATATTGTAATAGTAATTATTGTTTTTAGGAATATTATATATGAAAAAATAATGATAAATATGAATGAAAGAAAATTTCCGAAAATTGTAAGGAATAGAATAAGAATTACCTGTTAAAAGAAAAAAGATGATGGATCTCATTTTATTTGATAATCAATAAAAAGGGTAATGTAACCGATTAAGTCCGAGATGTTAGCGAAGCAGCGACAAGTGTTGAACTGATCACAAATTCACTAGTAAACGGTTGAAGCCAACCCCCGAGATTACCCAAGATATCATTATATATACGAACTGGATTTAACTTGTATATCATCCTAATTCATTCGTAACTGCACGACACACTAGTTAGATATGTGCATATATTGAAATCGCTCATCTAATCGTAAAACGCATGTAAATGCATTTCAAATGACAAGAAGCTCAACACCTTTACCTATCGAAATTCAGCAACGGCATTTTACCGTTAATCGATTTTTCATTTTTTTTTCTTTAATCTTTATTCTGGATCACAACAGGATCAAAGAGTATCGTATCAATTATATACAATGAGATTCTCAATATTAAGAGGAATAAATTTTTTTGTTTGCATCAATTAAAATTTTCAAAAAATTAAATATTTTTAAATTTCAATTTAGGCAACAATTGATTGTATTAATAAAAATTTAAATGAGACAACCAAAGAAAAATTTGGCTGCACAAATTTCAGTCAAATGTTATTTCTAGTGGAGATAAAATATTTTTTTCCGGGTAAATAATAGTTTTTTTTCAAAAAGAACAAAACAGTAATTTGTCAGTCAAATTTTTGTAATTTGACAAAACAAAAAATATTTTGCTTATATATGTTAAATTATTTTTTAATTCATCATTTTTTTTAGCCGATATCAATTTTAAATTTCGTGAGTTAAGTGAAAGAAAAAAAAGGATAAATTGTACATATTTCGTACTCTCGTTATTGTTTCTGTTGCTTTTTTTTTCGCCACGAATGTGCAAAAATATAGGTAACTAACCAGATCGACGACGAGAGTTCAACTGATGATCTCCTCGGGCTTATTACGTGCTCTAGTGTCCTACCACCCAGCGTATATCACAATGAACCAAAGTGCCGTTGTCCCAATTTTCAACAAACTAATTATCACCAAACAAAAGCTTCAGATTTATCCCTTTTGTAGGTATATATATAAATTACAAATTAATTCCTTTGACATGGAAACCGTAATTCCGCTATAATGTATAATTTTATTGAGCCTCCATCATTTGAGCTGATAATAATTTTCCCCAAGTGATATCAAAATTCGGCTAATTAAATAGCCAAATAAATTCGAATATAAAGCAATTAATTAATTTAGAATTCATATCCAACATCATTTATGGCAGTAGTGATACTTTCATCTCTTGGTAATCTCAATTGATGGTACTTTTAAGTAAACAGTGGTTCTTTCTTGTGGTAATTTTATCTTATGGTTAACACAACTGATTGTAATTTCATCTTTTGGTAGTCTCAAACAATTGAATGTTTCATTTTTTGGTAATCTCATAATCAACAGTAGTTCTATCTGATGGTTATCTCAAATCACAATAATCAGTATTCTCAAGTAGTTTCAGATGATGGTAGTAATATATTCTCATAATCTCAACTGATGGTAGTCTTAACCAATGATTTCTATTTATCGTTGAGAATTCCATATTAAGTTTCCATAATCCGGGTTTATTTCTACAACAAAGTGTATTATCCTTTTCTTCATTACATCATATTAGCTTTGAGTCTTTTCTATTATAAATTAATATAATAAATTATGTAGACAGGAAGTTGCATATGGAAGACTTCAGTATGCGAACATGGCTGATTTTTTATGCTCAAGTGGATCTACAATCGAATCACTCTTTCTAAAGCCCCTTTACAAATATATATCACTGTTAAATTTCCAGATGTAATTTAATTAGGATTAATCAGGTCTTTATGCAATTCCTCGAATTAATTTCTTCATTCAGTTTTTTTTTAATCTCAAGGTTATTATATAGAAAATTTAATTATACTTTATAAAAAGCGAATAGTAATTGGTTAATACAATACATAGTAATTTTATAAAATTGTTCTGAATGAAATTAAAAATCCTTATTGACTATCCATAACAACGATTAAAGTTGAATAATATTGAACTAAGCAAATTAGATCCCATATCAGTGATCCCCCTCGACTTTTATATTATTGTTATAATTTATAATTTATTATTAATAGTGTGACCCTCCTGGGGTTCAGAATATTTCCGTACAATTTATAGTTACACACCTCATTTATTGCACGTTGATTCCAAACGTTTTATTTCCTCGATTTCTTCCACTTTCTATTATTATAAAGTCATTACATACTTTAATTTGCCATATGAAACTGAAATAAAAATGTGAGAAAATTATTTTTAAAAAATATAAAAATAGTTTTTTAAAAAATTTTTTACAACTTCAAAATGTGAATACAATTTTCAAAAATGATTTCAATTGCATATTAGAGAATATTTTGTCATAAAAATAGAAGAGAACCATTAAAAACAGGATGAATGGACATTTTGACAAGGTCTGCTTATTGATTAAGATAAAACGATTAATCGGTGATATTGAATTTTTTTTTCTAAATAAGAAAATTAATAAAAGCTGGAAAAACTTTAGAGGCTAAATAAAAACTGGAAGAGAAGATGAATAGGAAGAAAAAGTTGATTAAGACTATTCTAATTATGAAAAATCACTTTACCTTTTGATTTTGAAACTCGTGTAATATTTGCAACAATATAAACATAACGATGAAAAAGAGGTCGCATGCTTTTGGCACACATCCACCTTATCCACATTGACTCTGTTTGCTCTAGAGAAGCGACATGATTGCTCTGCCATGATGGTTGGTAAGCAACCGACCAAAATAGAAAGCGAACTTTATGATTAAATCTGAAGCCGGCAGTGAGCTCCACGTGTTTTTTCATCTAGTAGTCA
This sequence comes from Leptopilina clavipes, assembly GCA_001855655.1. NCBI lineage: Eukaryota > Metazoa > Arthropoda > Insecta > Hymenoptera > Figitidae > Leptopilina > Leptopilina clavipes. The sequence continues at coordinate 118,238 of JUFY01032582.1, forward strand.
TTCTCCCCTTGAACTAAAAAGAAAAGAGAAAAAGAACATTTAAAAAAAAAATTTCTCTCCTTCTTTCGTTTTGATTGTTTAAAAAAAAAAAATTTATAACATGGCTCGAGTACCAATGAGATCTTCGTTGAGAAGTCGAGATTCCTCGAGTACATCGACTGGTGTTGACCCTAGAGAAAAGATAAGGAATTATTGTCGCAAATTGATTGCATTTATGTTCACTCAGGTGGGTGTGGGTGGACTTATTGTTTGCTATGCATTGTTGGGTGCAATGGGCTTTCAAATGATTGAAACCCAAGAAGAATATCCCCATATAATTATTGTCGATAATCTACGAAATGCTTGTGCCACAGATCTTTGGGAGGTGGCCAAAAAATTTAATGTTTTTAATGAGAGCGCCTACATCACGGGTACTGACAAAATTTTGCAAAATTTCCAAAATAATCTCACTCATTTTATTAAGGAAGGATACAGTGGAAGATCCGTGCAGGAGGTTTGTCATATATTATATCAAAATGTCTGAAAAATAATAAGAATTTTTTTAAAATTATTTTTGGCTCATTTTTAACGTTAATTATGAGAATAAGAAAAATAATTAAAATTATAATGCTCACCGTTTTCAAATGTTTCAGGTATGGACCTTTCCGGCAGCCCTCATGTTTTCCCTCTCGATAATGACAATGATCGGCTATGGAAATATGGTGCCGAAAACTCCTTGGGGCAAGGGAACAACAGTGATGTATGCGGTTGTTGGAATTCCATTGTATATTTTATATTTTCTGAATATGGGAAAAGTCCTCGCCGAAAGTTTCAAGTGGCTGTACAGAAGGATTCATCAATGCAGTGGTCGTCGAAAATCCGGTGCACGAATAATTGTACCATCGACAGCGTGTCTTTGGGTGATTTTTGGATATATTCTCATTGGAACAGTGATGTTCGCTGAATGGGAACAATGGGATTATTTGGATAGTGCGTATTTTTGTGTGACATCACTTTCTAAAATAGGAATCGGTGATTTTGTGCCCGGTGCGAATTTAATAGAATCGAGCAGTGAAAAACCAACAAAATTGGTTATTAATTTTGTCTATTTACTATTGGGTATGGGTCTTATTGCCATGTGTTATAATTTAATGAAGGAAGACGTTAAAGTGAAAGCACACGAGCTTAAGGAAGATTTAACACAAGGATTAGATGATTTTCGACGACGATTGTTGACTTGTTGTCGAGAAAGTCCTGATGATCTTGATTGAGAATTTGCAAAAAGAAAAAAAATTGAAGACTTTTATCTCCAATTTTTTAATTTGATAATTACATTCCTTGTTTTTGTTGTTATTATGATCTTTCTAAATTTATAATCAATAATTCTTTAATTTCCTCTGCATTTATTGAATTCTGCAAAAAAAAGGGAAAAATCTTTTAGTTTCAATGATAATAAGTTACTTACGAGGCTAAAATAACTTTTAAATAATTTTTTGCAAATATTTATAAAATAAGTGTTTAAGTTATAAAATAACTGTTAATAATTTCATAGAGTATTACGTGATTTATTATTTTAATTTTTAATGCATTTACAATTTATGATTCTGTATTAACATATAATTCTAATTGTTTTGCTGTTTGAATTTTAATGTTTGAATGTTGTAAATACAATTTTATTTTATTTAATTAATTTGTTATTCAGTACAATGTCTGTAAATGTAAAAATCATTATAGAAAATTATTGCTTTTTGTTTATAAGTAAATGTTACTTAAAAATACAGTATTTTTAACTTCAACCCAGTACTTCACCACATATTTCGTTATTACTTTTAATTAATTTAATTTAATCCAAAATATATAATTAATCTAATTATAATTATTTCAAAAAATTTTAAGTTTCAAAAGAAATGATAGATTATAATCTAATAATTATTAAAAATAAATAAAATTTATTTCTTAATTTTTAAAATTAAGAAATAAATATTTTGTTAAAAAAATGTTTTTTAATAATTATTTTTGTTTTGCCATAGGGATATTTCGAATTTTAGTAAAGAATGTGATATCTGGAGAAAAGTTACCAAAAACTTCAAAGGGTGTACAAAATGTATTGCAAAACGAAATTAATTTGGCTTTCATGACACACGTGTGTTTTCATAAAGCTACCACAATGTTTTCGTTTATTTCAAAAAGAGTTTAAAAATTATATACGTTAAACGATGGCCCTTAAAATTAAACAATTTACAAATATATCTGGATTTCTTCAAAGGCAAAATGATATTTTATACAATTCTCCATTAATCACTTCAGCTACTTCTCGAATTCTTATATTTTTTGGAGGTGATACTCAGGTAAATTTTTGCAATTATAATTAATATTAATTACTCCCTTTTAATCAATTATTTATTCACTAATGAAAAAAATTATAATTTTCAGAATACTAAATTAATTTATAAAATAAGTATAAATTATGAGAAATTTTTAATTTTTATACTTTTTTAATAAATAATAATAAATAATGTACAATTGATTGTTAAAATAGGACTTTTCTGAGAATATGGCAAAGCACCGAGACAGTCGTCATTATCAAGAGTGGAGTTTAGAAAATACGTCAAAATTACTAGCAGAGCGTTTTCCCAAAAATCATATTTTTATTATTCGACCAGTCAGGTAATCTTATAATTAATTTTCTAGTTTAAATAAATTACTATTGTAACTAATTTGTTTTTTTCTTTATTGAAATCTTTTTTTTTTTAGGAGAAAAATACTCTCTAATGCAGTTTTAAATTGTTTTGATAATTTTGTACCTGGAAATGAATTTGGTGCACCAAATTTTTGTCAAAATTTTAACAGCTTATTGCATTTAAAATTGATCCTTCAATCATTGTCAGTTCAAATTCCAAAGGTAATACAACTTGTGAAAATTCTAATTTCGAAATCGAATATTATTTTCGACTAAGAGTCACTTCTTTCAGGCTTCAAGTGAAATGATGAATGATGATTTATTATTAATGGGATTCAGTAAAGGTTGTGTTGTATTAAATCAATTCCTCCACGAATTTCATTTTTATCGGAATAAATTGGAACTGGACAATGATATGAATAAGTTTATGTCGCGAATTAAAGAAATGTGGTGGCTAGATGGAGGACATCCAGGCAAAAAGGATATATGGATTACAGATGTAACGATATTAGAGTCGTTTGTAAAAATGGGTATTTATTAAAACTTATTTTCTTTTCAGTTTATTATTATCAACTTACTAGAAAATAAGTCAAGAAAATTAATTGTTTTTTTAAAGAAATATTTACAACCTCAAGAATTATTTTTTGCTCACATTTACAAGCAAGACTGTAAAGTCTTATAAATTAAAGAAATATGAAACAGTTAAACAATAACTTATCATAAACATTATTATATTAAAATTTTAAGTAGCTATAAATATTTTTACTATTTATATTTTGAAAATTATATAAAAATGGAATAATTTTTCATCGATGAAAAATTTCAGGAATTGATATTCATGTACATGTCACTCCATACGAAGTAAGAGATGACAATCGACCATGGATTCGTATTGAGGAAGAATTTTTTACTGATACTTTAAGAAAAAAAGGGGCCAATATACAGCGACTTCTTCATTTCGAAGACCAACCTTGTAAATTAGAAAATCACTTTCGTGTCTTAACAGAATTTGCCTCCGCGTCACAATAATTACATTTTTTTAATTAAAGGGAAAAACTTTAGAATTTGTAAAATTTAAGCACTTTGGCTTACCCTGAACCTATTATTTGATGTTTCTCCCTCAAGAGAAAGTTTTAAGATTTAAAAAACAAAGAACAAAATTTTGATATAAATTACCCGTTGTAGATCATCGTCGATTATTAAAAAAAAGTTGAGTCGTTTGAATTAAACTGTGACAGTGCATTTCGTTGAAAATCAGTCGTTTCGCACACAAAGTTTAACATATAAATTGTTAACATCGGTTTGAACAAGCACCTTGAAGACTAGGTTGATTGTCTAGTAAAATAAAAATTACTATTTTAATCTTCGAAGTACAAAAAATAATGAAAGTAAAACAAAAATTAAAAAGTAAAACATACTTGCAGATGTATCGAATAAGGCAATTCCTGACCATTCGTCACTACCATCACAACAATCACAAACTCCATCATTGACTTTGTAGGAAGCTATTTTTGCTGCAAAAAATTTAAATTATTGTTTTCATTCTCTAAATATTTTAATAAATAATAGTTATTAAATTTTATTCAAATACTTGGAAATTTTTTTGAGGACACTTCGCAATAAAATACACCATTATTGCAAGCATTTGTTCCTGGTTCATCACTTCCATCCAGTGGACAATCGCAATAATCGTCGTTAATTTTTAAAAAGTCAATCTCCTCCTTCGAAGCAATACAAATGAAATTTCCTCGTAAATTGGGAAGATATTTACCAATATCTCGACTGTTTGTTCCTCTTAGAGAAATGGTATTTCCATCTTTGTCTTTAACCAATTTTGAATGCTTCGATTCATTCCATTTTGACATTATTTTATTAATAGCAACGTTTTGCTTATGATGCGATTCATGATTTACTTGACTTGTGTCTTCATTTAGTCGTAATAAATAAAGAAATTGAGATAATAGAAAACAAGTACATCCAAATACACTCAGAAGAAGTAGAACAAATTTTGATTTTCGTTTACGATACAGTTGTTTCATCAATATCATATTAAAATTTCGATTTTGTTAATGCACCTGAAAATATAATAGTTAATTATAAAATTATCTAATAGTAATAATAATTTTTTAAATGTAATTTATCATTTTCATCTTGAACTTAATTTTTCAATTTCATATTTCAATTTACATAGTAAAATATAATATATATTTAAAAAACAGTGTAAATTACATAAACAAAACTAGGTTAGAAAATTTTTCATTATGTTATATTGAACTGAAAGATTATTCTTTATTCTAAATTTCTTTATTTGTATTCTTACCTGATTAATTGACTTTTATTTTTCTTAATTTTACACTCTAACAAACTAACATATTTTTCTGTAACACATGTAAATATTAATTTAAACACAGTGTATATTTTCCTTTGATCAGCTGATAACTAGAGATTTTTGTATTATCTGAGTGGCTACACTGTATCACTAGTTTCTAAAACGTAAAAATACGTATAAGTTTTACATATGTAAAATAGTATTTATTTATAATATTGTTCGTTCAATTCGAAAAAACTTTTACATCTGTTAAAATAAATTAGAAACATTATTTTTTCATCTATTAGTTTATTATTAAAATCTATTTTTTAATTATTATGTGAATGTAATTTAAATTTTTGCGCGTTTTTAATTAAATTCAAATTTTGAAACTAGAGGTCACTAGTGGTGAGTGCCAAAGATAACAGAACGTCAGTGGCCATTCTTAAGAACTTTTAAATTTAAAAAAGAACGCAAAAATTACCGAAAATTGCATTATATTGCATATAAAATCGTTTATTTATACCAGTAATACGTGATTCATATATACATTCTAATTGCAAACGTTATTTATTTGAATATTACCACATATCGAACATATACATTTTCATAACCTACAATTTTTAATAAATCTATAAAAATCAAAAGCTCTTAAGTGCGTGAGTGTAAAAAGTGAAAAAACTAAAAGCAAATGGCTTAACAATAATAATAACTGTGGTGATAAAGAAAGTCTTATCGAAAAAGGAAACCTTTCAGTTTTAATTGTCGTGAAATTTGTTTATATAGTACTCGTATATTTCAAACAATTTTTTTTACAAAAACCGTCTTTTGTTTGTGCACAAACATCTACGGTATATTTAAAAAAATTGAAAGATAATATTCTTGGAATTTGTGTATTGCAAAAGAATGAGGTATAAATTTTATAATTGAGGTCCTATCTTTTTACTGGGAGCCGAACATGACATGTGCCTCTGGTATTGTCATTTATCGATTTTTTTCTCAGGGTGGGTGGCATTGGCGTCGTGAAAGGGATTTCATCTATATTTCGGGGACGCCGGGCGTCGGTCTTTGATTCTCTTTTAGTATTAGTGTCCATAAAGCAGTGTTTACTTCCGCGGACCAAAACATCGATGACCTTGAAAGTAGATCACGTGGTGCCAAGACTTCCCGTTGATTGGTCTATAACGTTCTATAGAGGGAGCTCACAATCGTCGAGTTTAGCGAGTGTGTGCAAGATCTTCGCCATAAGCCCACAAGTGCGACAGAGAAATAATCGTCAAAGAGAAGAAAGAACTGGGAAGCGTGCGTGTGCGCGCGCGTTGATTGTGTGGTTGGTTTTGTCCAAGATGAAGTCCGACTCTTTGTTGACAACTCAGGCAGAAAAGGCAAATCATTACAAGTAAGTTACGCGCCCGCCGGGCGGGTCGCAAAAAACGATACGCGGGTTGTGGGCGAGTTTGGATCTTTAAAAAAAGAGAAAAGAAAAAAAAAGAGAGAAAGAGAGAGAAACCAAGTGTGCCCCAGTGCCTGAGAGTGCCAGAATACGAAAAAGAAGAGCCGCGCGCGCGATCAACGCGCGTGTGAAAACGCCACGAAATAATGTGTAGTTCTGTGGATTCGCATTCCAGATACTTGAAGGAATTTCGCGTCGAACAATGTCCCCTCTTTATACAACGCAAATGTACTCAGCATCGGCCGTTCACGTGTTTCAATTGGCATTTTATGAACCAGAGGAGACGTAGACCGGTCAGAAAGAGGGACCGCACCTTCAATTACAGCGCGGATAATTATTGCAGCAAGTACGATGAAACAACCGGCATATGTCCCGATGGAGACGAGTAAGTCTTTCATTTTGTTAAGTTATTTTCAGTCTCGTATTTTGTCTAACAGGCGCAGATGTTATTTCATCCATTCCCTCCCCCTCTTTGCCACCCCGCGACGCCCCGCGGGCTTCTTTCTTTACTGCACTTCTTTAGATTTTATTACGCCCTCAGTTGACAGCACCTTCCGTCAATCCACCTTAAACTATTACTTACTTTTAATGATTAAATAAAATAATTTAACTTTATTTTGTTTTGTGGGAGAATAATCTCTTTTTATCAAGTTAACCATGTTTTGCTTACGTCGCAATATAACGTGATCTTTTTTTTCCTTTCATCGATTCCTCTATTTTGTTGTCTCGGAGAACGATGAGGTGTCCATCTTACCGACTGTGCTCTGCCTTTCTCTCAATCTCAGCCCCTTCCCCCTCATCAACATCATCATCGTCATTGTCCTTCCATGCCTTTTTTGTATGCTCTCGAATATCATTTTTCCAATTCTGCATACATATAATGATTCCCTGATGATCTTTGTTTACAATTTTTAACTCTCTGTCCATACGCTTTGTCTCTATTTACTTTGGAATTTATTTAAACATTGGGCTTTGACAATCGTTCTATTTCTATTGTTTATATTTAAAAAATACTACTTGTAATGTTTTATTCTTCTTTTTAAATTTAAAATAATTGTCTCGTTGAAAATTGTATTAACGAGGAAAATTAAATTTTCAAGAAAAAGCTTTTCTTTTTGATAATTTTAGATTTTATAAAAATTTGTCTCATTCTCTTGTTTTTAGTTGTTTAAAAATATCTGTTTATATTTTAGAAACTCATTTTCACACTTCGTTCTTTTGTAAATGATTCTCAGGAATTTTATTATTTCGTCTTTTTATTGAAATTTAATGAATGAAACAAATTAACTAAATTCCAAAAATCTATTCAATTAAATTTTTGACAGTAAAACTTAAGTGCACTTGTCTAAGAGAAAATTTTTAGAATTTATAAATAGACTAACTTAATCTTTTCTCAGTAGTTTCTCCCTCGATTATATTTCCCCTGTGTAATTTAAATTTATTTTTATCTATCTCTAATTTACTTCTTATTTAACTCAAATTTATTTTTCCTATATACATTTTATTTCATGTATTTCTGACATCTTTCAGGACACGAAAGGAGAGAAAGGAGAGCGGAATAAATAATTGAAAGATTGATTTGCTTCCAAATTTGAGTGAATTTAATTTTTAGCTCGACAGGAAAATTTCTCTCAAATGAAACGAAAAAATAGAATCTTTATATTGAATATTATACTTCAAGATTCAAGAGGTTTTTTTTAAATATAAAAAATTCACTACTTGAAGATGTTGAATGATATTTTGCGTTTGTATCCTTCGCTTGTGCCGTTGACACACGACACGCGAATACGTAACGGAGTCGCGTGACGATATTACCATTAACCGACACTCGAAGCAAAGTAACTTGGCATGGTGGGTGTCTTTTTAAATCTATGGGAGCTGATTTATTATTTTTATAAATTAAATATACTTATATATATAGATGAGAGAATCAGATCGCAAGCATCATTTTAAATCACCATCTGGTTTCAGATAAAAAAAAACGCTGGCAGACGTTTATTTATTACGAGGGATTGTTATGCAATTGGTAGACTGACAGAGGGCAAACAACTATCAAAATTGTTATTCTTTATTATCCTTCATTATTCTTCTTATCAAACTTGCAACTCCGTCTTGCAAATAACGCCTCAACAATGGAGAAATTTTTTTATTCGTAATTCCTCCTTAAGTTCGTTAACATTTCTAATTCATTCCCTTCTAGATTTTTATTTTTTTCTTGTTCTCTTTGTCAGGAATTTATTCTTCTGGATTCTTTCATTTGGACTGTTCATTCTTAAATCTTCGTTTTCATTTGCTCTTTTTATCAAATATTTTTCTTTATATTAAAATTAATCCTTCTGTATGTCTTTTGTTGAATTTTCCCCTTGAATTTATTGTGCCAACAAAATATAGAGCTTCGATGAAATATAATTTTTCAAATTTCAAAAATTCTTCTTAATGAAATTGCATTTAATTGAAAATTAAAATTCTCTTAAACATAAATTTAATTAAAGAAAAATTCCACCTGTATGGGAAAATTTGGCTTTTCGAAATTTAATCAACCGAAAAGTTGGACTAAAGGATTTTAAGGAATTTTTTTTATTATCGAATTACAAATTATTGTTGCAAAGTTATTAGAAACTAAGAAACTTGAATATCAACTTTCACACAAGTTGCAATATTTCGTCTTAGTTGGTTCTGTCTGCCTTTGCAAATAATCGACCTTCATGACATTCACTTTACATTGTAAAGCATATTATAATGCAATCGCAGGTTGAATTCAAATAAAGAGATTTTCAATTTTTTATTGACATTTTTTTATCTTTATCTCGGTAATTTTTAAACTATTCTTGAATATGATATATAGTTTCAATGTATTGTCATTTCTTGCTGAAATAATATTTGGCTCATTTGGAAGGATTTCTGATTAACAAATTTTTATATATATATACATATTTATCTTCCGGATTCATTGAAATTCACGAAGTTTGATTTTTTTTACTATCGTCTTCGACTCGAGTCGGCAATCGTGACCGAAGTGTAAAACAGACGGATGCGATAATGTGATCCTGACATTCTACTGTTTTTTATTTGTAGAACAAAGAGGCCACATAATGTGCATCATTTATTTAATTTTTAAAAAGTATAAAAATAATTTTTAATGTAAGATTTTTTGTTATTAAAAAAATTTTATTATTCATTAAATTTATTAATATTTGAATTATTTATTAAAATTTTTTTTAAATTTAGTTTATGCAAAATAGTTATTATACAGTTTTAAATATTAAAAATTTATAATTAAAAAATTTTTGTTTAATTTTCAGTTTTATTACATTAATGAATTTTAATCATTTTTTTGGCATTTAGTCACTTTATCTATATTTAAGTCGCGTCTCTTTGTGTGAACAGTTTGATGCTCTATTTAGAATTATGTAACTATATATGAGTCATTGTTTACCTCTCGTCATGTTAGAAAATTAGTCATCTCAATAGGATCGATTTAAGGAAATGTTCGCTGACGTTCAAGTTACGAATAGATTTGTATAATAATAATAAAAACGAGATAATAATAATAAAGAAAAGAATACGCGTATAATCTCTTCGTAATAGTTTCATTCTTTTTTTAGAAAACTACATTATTTCTAAAAACAGAAAATGTGTCTATTTTTGCTTCTTATTAGGTGCGTTTTATTCTTTGTTTCAATTTCTTTTTTTTTAAGACATTGGCGTTTTGAAATGATCATTAAATTGCGTAAGTGTTTGTATTCTTTTCTGCTTTTGGTTAACAGAGAAAAATCGCATATGCTTATGTCATGCATTGGGACTGACGAATTGTATACCGTATATACATAATATGTAGGCAGAACTATTAAGACCGGATGAACATATGATCTTAATTATAGTGATTCATTTATCATGAAATATATCTTTTTACGCGCATAACAAATTGATTGTTATGTTAAATCTCTACTCACATAAGTAAAAAATTGTGTATTACTTTAATCTTTAAATTTTTATTTTTTAAATAATGTTAATATTTATTTCAATTAAATTAAATTAACATTATTTAAATATACAAGTTATGGAATTTTTTTTCAAAAGTTACTGTTGAGAATACTTTAAAAAAATTATTGTGAAATTGGATTTAAATAATGTCAATGCTTTCAATATTAAGAAATACACCTTTCTCGTGTTTTTATTTCTTATCAAAAAATTTAGTAAATTTTTTTTTAGTTTTATAATTCATATTTGGATCAAATTTAATAGTTTATGGTCGTAAATATTTTATTATCTATTTTCCAATATTGACTATAAATTTTTAAATTTAAATTTTTATACAAATTAAAATGAATTATTTCTTCGCTTTATTAAAAAAAATATATTTATGAGCAAGAGGAAATTTTATTGTCCCAAATTAATAACTTGACTTCATCCTCGGGCGTATGTTGATTCCATATATGAAGATTTATAACATCCGTAATGCTAAACGTTGACGATATGAATTAGTGTGCGAATGCTAATTTTATCTTGGCAAAATGCATCTCAACGATATATAGTATAGTTGTCGCGTGGATTGAAATTGTTTTGATGTAAAAATTACGTGAAAGAAAAAAAGAAAAGAAAAACAAAAGGAATGAAATAAAATGTAATACGCCATTCACAATGTATATGGTCTCTCGCGATTCTTTCCCTCCAAAATATTCGGGGCTTAGGGAACCTCCAAACAAAGGAACTCGGGTGATATTGATTTTCTCTTACTAGGCACGCCAAAAACGTAGGTTTCATGAGGTTTTCTTTGTCGTTTGTGTGTTCCCCCCTTTTACAATCCCGGTGAACACACCATGTCGTCCTGGCGCCTTTCTCCCTCTTTCATTTCCCTCCCATAAACTTGTTATATATATACATATATATATTTATTTATCTTTATCCTTCTCATCTCCCATAAAATGGCCCTATTTTAGAATTTAGGTCAATTCCAATGCCAGCTGATATACTAATTGTTTTGGTCTTCTTTCATACGAAAAATATTGGAATCTTTATAGACCTTATCTCACATTTCACATGATGACGCAGTAAAAAGACGCACGAATATTCCCTAAAATTCATCAGTCATCAGTTGGAATTTCAAGTGAATTGACTAAACTTATGCACAAAGCGAAATTTTATTTCAAAGAATTTTTATGAATTTTTCATCGCAGATTTTCTAGTTCATTGTAAATTTTCATTTAAGAGAATTTTCTTTTAGCAGGAGACGAATTTTTTCAATCGAATTTAATTAATTTGAATTTTTACTGAACAGATTGCTTATAATATTCGAATTATGAGATAAAATTTTCGTTCTTTTAAACATTCTCTTGGTCTGAGAGACAGCATTGTCCTTGAATTATCCCTCTGTTTAAAAAAAAGCCAATAAAGAGATTTATCTACGTTGTGGAAAAAGAAAATGATTTTTTCAGAAATCTTTTCATCTATATTTCTGACGAAATTTCTCGGTAACTAATCCATTCTTACTCAACCTGTTGATTTTATAGGTTTAAACTTTAAGCATTATTAAAATCTGATAGTACATATTTTGAATTTTTGATTAAGACATAAAATATTGGAAATTAATTTAATTAAACGTTGTTTATCTCAATATTTTCGTAATTATTTTGAAATTTACTTTAATCAATATGTAATTTGTATATGTTTTTTGTGCGTCATTTGCTCATATTTATCATCAATATTTATTGTAGATTTTAGGGTGACAACGATTTTCATCAAATAATATTGTAAAATATTAATGTGAATTGTGTGGAGAAATATTTTTCTTTGCTTTCATTTCAGAAGATACACACTTGTTTTCAAGAATATTAATTCTTTTTTAGTTAGAATATTTGGTAACTGATAAAAGAATGTTTACTTAGAATATTTTAGTCAAATGCTAAGAAAAGAACAAGGTCATCAGCTGTTTCTGATCTCTATCCAGTTTTACAATATTTTGTACGATTATTTTTTTTTCAGTTATTAAAAGAATTGGAAAATTCCAAATTCTAGCACTGAAAATTATTATTAATTTTTAAATTTAAAATCTTCATTTAAATTGAATATATGAATATTTCTGTTTTATAAACGATTTTAATATGAATTGGAAAATTTTTTTTTAATCTGTTATATTAAGAAATTCTAATGTTTTCTTTTTACGACTTAGATGTCCTTATCTTCATCGAACGGCAGGAGATACTGAAAGGCGTTACCATCTGCGCTATTACAAAACGTGCATGTGCGTTCACGATACGGACACACGTGGATTTTGTGTTAAAAATGGACCACATTGTGCATTTGCACATGGGAATCATGATCTTCGACCTCCTGTTTATGATATTAAGGAAATTCAAGCACTGGAAAATCCAGAATCTGATCCTAATAATTCTTCTAATGGGCCCAATATACTTGACAAAGAGAGGAACTTAATGAACGAGGACCCAAAATGGCAGGACACGAATTATGTTCTTAGTAATTATAAAACAGAACCTTGTAAAAGACCTCCTAGATTATGTCGACAGGGTTATGCCTGTCCTCAATATCACAATAGTAAGGACAAAAGGCGAAGTCCACGAAAATATAAATACAGGTGAGGTTGTTTTTTTTTTAACAAATAAATATTTTACTTTAATTAATTTTATTAATTGAACTTAATTCAATTTGGCAGGTTTGTTTATTAAAAAGTGTAATAATAATAATTTTTCTTTTAGATCAACACCGTGTCCAAATGTGAAGCATGGAGAAGAATGGGGTGAACCTGGCAATTGTGAACAGGGTGATACCTGCACGTATTGTCATACTCGCACCGAGCAACAATTTCATCCCGAGATTTACAAGTCGACAAAGTGCAATGATGTCCAACAGGCAGGCTACTGTCCTCGTGGTGTCTTCTGTGCTTTTGCACATGTTGACCGTGAGTGTACTCCCATAAATCGTACGTAACATACTTAATTTAATTTGCCTGTGAGCTTAGGAAACTCAATATGCATTGCCTCTTGTGTTTCTCTTTCAAAGATTTCACTTCTGGGTAAATAATAGCTTTTTTCAGGGACTCATGAATATTACCTTAAAATTCAATTATATAAAAAATTTTAGGTGTTTTAAGTTTTTAAACTTTTTAAAGTTCAATGTAAATTCTACTTTGTAAAATTCAATTTTATGAATTTTGGAAAAGTGGAAATTCGACATAATGATTTTTTAGGTGATATTCATGCTTTCCCTTTTTTCGCAAAAAAACGCTCCTTTGAGGAAATAATTTACAACTCAAGAATCCTGTGTGTTCCTAGTTAGATTTTTTTTGATCAATTTTATAATCTTCATATTTATTTATTTACGAAATTTCAGTGTTCAAAGACGCGTTTTTTTATCCTAATTATATAATAGGAATGTCTTGTACGTAAATTAAATTTATCACTTAATAAGAATGAAAATCGGAATAGTTTTTTTTTTTATATATTTAATCATTATTTTGATAATTTATATCCGTGAAAATTAAAAAAATGTTTAATGTTAGCAAATTAAATGAAAAAACTTTTTTTAAAAATATTTTTGTTTACATGCCTGATTTATAGTGTTTTAAACTCGAATATGTATACTTATGGTTTTTTTTTGTAGTTTCTCAATACAGCACTGAAAATTTTCTCCGAAGATTTCCTGAATTTCCCATGTCAATATTCCGAAATTATTATTTAAATCTTGAGGAAATTTTTAATGCTAGCTGAGCTATTAGTGAATGTAATTCCAAATTGTTGTATTTTGCGAAGTAAAATTTATTTTAGTAAACAAAATTAAGTAAGTCAAAAACAAAAAATTTTTTTAAATAAAATAAATTGATACATTTAAACATTGATATTGGTGTGCTGATGGAGCAGTGTTGCCAACAGAAGAAATGAGCTTGGCGAGGGACATTCCGGTACCTATAGATTGTGGCACAAATTTGGCGGATATTCTCAGCAACGCTTTACCCCCTGACAAGAGATCTCACGATAAGGATAAAACTCTAAGCGACAGCAGTGTAAGTTTTTCTCAGACAAAAAATTTTCACTTAGTCAAAATCAATACTGTTTTTTTTTTTTTTTTGTCAATTTCATGTTCCTGGAAAGTATTTTTTAAAATTCTATTTTGCTTTTTTAAACCGAAAAACTAGTTACAAGTCTAAAAATAAAGAGATTGCTGTTTATTTAAATAGAAATCCTTTTTTTTTAAGTACATAAACCAATATTCTTTTTGGTTTTTTATTTTTTATAGAAAAATATTTATTTTTTAAAGTCAGAAAATAATAGTTTTTTTAAGCAAGTAGATAAGACTGAATGAAAAATGAATATGGAATGAGGGTAATGACTTAATGTCAATAGTTGGCTGCATTACAGAATGGAAGCGGAGAGGTATCAGAATCCGCAAGCACTAGCAGTCTTGGCAGCAATAGTTCTCATAGTAAAGCGCCAGGTGCACAGCTTCATAATTCAAATTCGAAACTCAATAGTATGTTATTCAATTCTGGATCTCTCATACAAGTTGTAAGTAACAAAAAAATTCTCTAAAAGAAATGCTATTAATTTAATTGTAAATTTCTTTAATTTAATAGTAAAATTTAGTATTAAAAAAATGAAAGAAATAATATTTTATTTTTTAGGGTGATATTCGAAAGCAGGTGGTAGCAATTGAAAATGATCCTTTGATGACAAAAGGAGAAAAAGCCCAAAGGAAACAGAATCTTTATCTAGCTTACAATTTAAATGGTTCCTTGGGTCATTCACTTGGCTCGTCGGTTACACCATTAACGAATTCTTTCTATACAAATGACACCGTCGAATCTGTCGTAGGTCAGTAAATAAAATTTATTTTCGAAACATTTATTCTTTTTTAGAAAAAATGGCATTCTTTCTTTGGTATTTGCAATAGAAATAAAAAGAAGGAATTGGAATTTTTTTTTAGGAAATGCATTAGATGATTTACATTTAGACGATCCGATTAGTCTCGTGGATTCCATTCATAGAGATACTAATTCTCCAATTTCCAATTCAATTTCTGCTGGTCTGGCAAGCTCAGGACTGCTTGGAAGCTCAGCTCCAGTCAATATTCCAGGAATGTCTGATAGATCCGTACTCTCAAATTTTTCGCCCTCGACATCCAGTCCATTACAGCAATTACAGTCAGCTGGATTTCTCACGGGTTCTCGATTTTCTCATCAAGACTCGATAGAATCGGTAAGTTAGAGCAATAATAAATTTTTGATTTAGAATAAAAAAAAATTATTTATTTATACAGAAGGAGTGAATATTAAATTTTTTATTGTAGACAATGCCGTTTATGAACACAGTTTCGGATCCATTTAGTAATCATATCTCACAATTGAGTAGTTCAGCATCGAAACTTAGTGGTTTCAATAGCAGTTTATTCGATTTTGCCAATCAGGGAATGTCTCCATCACGAACTCAACCTCTTCCAGCTTCTCCTTTAGTCAGTGCATTTTCAATGAGTCCAAACAATTCAGGATCACTTTCAGAAGTGAGTATTCACTGTTTAACGATATGATTTTTTTTTTAAAGATTCAATATCAAGGAGAAAATAATTCTAATTAGTTTAATTAATTATTGCCAATCAAAGGAAATAACATTAATAAGGGAAATGAAGTGTAACTATATTTTTTATTTTTAGTTACAGGTGCAAAGACTGAGAGATGAATTAACGTCGAGTCGCGCACAACTTGCAACATGGGACGAACGCATTAATCAGGCGAGAGCTGCTTGTGCAGCCTGGCAAATGGAAAGTGAAGACGCTAAAAGGAAAGCAACAATAGCAGAACAACAGAGGGATGAGGTCGGTGTTTTTTTTTTCTAAATTTAATTACAATGTTTCGATCATTCTGATTGATATTTTATTTATTGTGATTATCATGATTATTATTATTATTATTACTAATTTTTTGTTATTGTTATTATCGATATTATAATTTTTTTATTTCTTAATGTTTTTTTCAATAATAATTTCGTGGATTTATGAGAAATTGAATTTAAAAATTTAAACGTCTTGTAACTAAATATTTTCAGTATCGAAATGAATTCCAGGCATTGAAGCAATTGCGTGCTGAGAAGGAAGCAGCGAATGGTGGCCCCTATCTGCACACTCTTAAACGTACAAGTGAACTTCGATCTCTGCCAATCACGACATTACAATCAATACAGACACAACTGCGCTCGGATCTTGAAGAACTGGAAAAGGTGAAGCAAAATTGTCAATCAGGCTTGAACAACTGGGATATCGGTCGATTTTCAAACTATTTTTAATGAGACTTCATTAATACAATTGAAGGCACGTTATTTAATCTCTTCATAGATTCGATTTGTGCCTTCTAACCGTTTAACCACTATTAGTGAGAATATGAATTTATAATCCTTCGCTGTGAGTCGCACCATAAAGTTCAAAATCAGGGAAAACAGAACAAACAAAAAAAAAAAAAAAAGAAAAGTGGACATATGGGAAAAATAATCATTTTTTTCAAATTAGATCACAGAACAAGTGAAAATATGGAAACTTTTCTTTTAACTATTTCGGCAAAGAAATTAAAGAAATTAAAATGTTTCCAGAAATTTTAAAAAATGTTTTTTTATAATGGTTCCAAAAGAAACAAGAATAAGGTATGAATTTATAAATTTAAATTCGAAAAGAAAAAGTTTTTTTATCATTTCTTTGAATATTTTTCACTTTGAAATGAAATATGAACATATTTCAATTTGAAAAAATATGAAATAAAATTTTAATTTAAATTTCATTTGACGAAATAAAATTTGATTACAGTTTCCAAATTTTCCCTTTTTCTTGAATATAATATTGTGGAGAAGTGTCTGGTGAATGGGAAAAAAAAGAATCAGAAAATACGAAATCGAGCGAGAAACTCGATAAATTTTTAAGATCCACTTTGCACCAAAAACAAACAAAAAAATTTCAATATTTTCATTAATCGAATTAAAATTTTGAGTAAAAAAAATACCAAAAAAAGGAAACATTGGGTAGCTCAGATGTTGCCATTTCAGGTGCTGTACCGGGAAAAGGCAAATAGGTGCATGGTATGCGAGGATCAAAATCGCACTGTAACCCTCTCGGCGTGCAACCATCGTGTAGTTTGTTCAACGTGCGCTCCGAATCAACACGAGTGCCCGTACTGCCAGACTTCGATGGTCTCAACAAATTAGGTCGGAAACAAACAAAAAATTAGCGATCTTTTCAGTTTTCCCCTCCCAAAAAAAAAAAAACAAATTTTAGCACCAATCAACATGGGGACAAGTATTGCATTACAAATATTTGAGTACTCGGACGTTTTTATTGACATTTTTAAGAAAGCAATCCTCAATGAAAAAGAGAGGGAGACAAGAAAAAAAAGAAAGAAAAACAAAAGAAAAAAAACTGCTTCCGAGACTCCACATTAAATGATAAGGTGGATGTGATATGACAATTCTTACACATTTTTCTCTTTTTAAAATCTACTACTTTTTATAAATTTCGTACCGGTTGCCCTCCCCCACATTGTCCCTTGATATCTGGTCATTCCGAAAGCTTTTTTTTACTATCAAGTTATTTAATTTAAATTGAAAAAAAACGCAACACTTAAAAGTAGTTCCAAGGAAAAAAAGGCTGATGGAACTTTTTTTTAGCGTAATCAAGCTGAAGATTGCATTTATATTTCTATATATTTAAAACTATATAAGTAGGATTTTTCAATTGACCTTTAGGGGTATCCACAGTAATTAAATTGAGTATTAACAATATAAATTAATATCTTATTTTCAAAGACGAGGTTTCTCGATCGTTAATTCGGACATTATAATAGAGAAGAAAAGGACAATTTTTTTTTTTACAAACGATAATAAATAAAACAAAGAAATCGAAAATTAGAATTTGATAAAAGATAAAATTTTTTTTAAAAAAGAAATGGAACACTTAGTAAAAATTGAAAGAATTTTTCTATCTTTTCTAAAGAAAGCCAAATCACGATAATGAGAAAAACCTAATTAGATTTAGATGCACGAATAGAGATGAATAAATAGTCGTATAGCTTGAATTTTATATGAATATGCTTCTATTTTCATAATTGCAATTAGATTTTATGTAGATTATAAGTAGGTAATACATGAATTGTGTATTGATTGATACTAAAAAAAATCTATATATAATACAATAAATATTATATGGTTTTCAACTATAGATAAAATAATAACTTTTCTATGTTAATTGTAAAACTAAACACAAAGTAAGGTTGGTGTTTAAGAAAAAAAAACAATATATTTGAATTTTTAAATTACATTCTATTTAAATTCATTTTAAAATTAAAATAATTTTTAATTTAATTTTAAAATATTGATTAATAATAATAATAATAACGAAGTTTAGTGACAAAAAATGAAAATAATATGAATGGTTCGACTCGTTTGTGTTGTGACGTTTATTCAATGATAATTGTATGTTAATAGGGAAAACTTAGGATTTTTCAATTTATTAATCAAAAATAATGTATTTAATGATCGTGAATCTTCAGCTTGGTTGCGCGCCGGTACGTTTTTCTTCGAAATTAAACTTTATTTGGTGATTTAATAGATAACAATTATTGATATTCTGTAGTTAACAGGCACTAGAAATTTGTTTTCAATTCTATTTTTTTTCTAACTACTACTAAATAATAATAATATTGTTAAATTCTATGACAAAGAAGGACTATAGCATTCGTAATTAAAAAATATATATATTCTCTAAGATACAAATTACTAGGATAGATAGGACGCTATCAAATTTTTTCTTAGGTATTACAATGTTACAATTATTAGTTTTAAAATCTAGATACAATACTTTCAGTCCTTTAAATTAATTTTTATTTATTAAAATTAAATTTAACTTTAAAGGGCAATAAACATTCTTTTTACATTGTGCTACAAGAATTTGAATAGAGTTAATACTAATTATCATATTAATTAATATATATTCAAGGACTGAAATTGTTGAATCATTTTTAAAATTTGTAATAATACCCTGCAATTTCTTTTTCTTTTTTTAAAGAAAGATTTACTTTTTTTTTTAAGAATAATAAAATTCTTGCCTCAAGAATAATAATACTATTTAATAGTAATAAAAATATAATAATAAAATAACAATAATGAAAGAAGGATCGCAGAGGGTATTATGACAGAATTTACAACAAACCAATCAATAATAATTGCGCAATTCAATATTGTTAATTTTTTCCATTTTAAAACAACAAATTTTCTCAATTCATAATTTTGTATAAAAAAAAGATGATGAGGCCAAAAAGAAATGTTTTTTTTTATTAGATCAGTTTTTAGATAAATATTAAAATATTAATACACGTTAAAAAAAAATAAATAAAAGTATGAATTTATTAACTCATGATATGCATGATTTATGGAATGATATAACTATGTAGAAAATTTAAAAAAAAGTATATTACTATTGTATAAAATTGCAATTATTTGATTTCGTCTAATTCAAGTGAGGAGAAATAAATTGTTATAATTACAAATTATATATTTTATAGTGATTCATATGACGAATAATAATAAAAGAAACATAAATTTTCATTAATCGTGCATAGCGTGAGATAAATTTCAAGATACTATCTAGGTTTTAAAAAAGAAATTAGCATTACGATAATGCATTTTTTCAATTTGCCATTGTACATGCATTTTTTTACGGGTCCTCGCGTTAACAAAAGATAGTATAAAAAGATTTTGATGCAAACAAATTTGAAAAATGAAAATTAATACTCGAATTAGTTTTTTATCGGATACTCGTAAAAAAATTGCATTTACGATTAGTGTACGCTCGTCGTGATCGTCAGTTCACTCGCGTGTGTATGTATGTTTATTATAAATTTCCATTGAACTGATGAATCTTTAACAATTTAGCTTTATCATTATTTAATTAATTAATTAATTAATTTGTTTCGAAGAAAAATGCTATAATCCTTGTAACAAATATTTTTATTATGCATTTCATTGTTTTGCATTTTATATTCATAACTTTTTTTTATTCATACAATTTGTCGTTAAATACAAATTTATCTTAAAAATTAATAATAAAAAAAAAAAGAAATAATTTTTTAAAAATAGAATTAACGAAAGTGTTGAAACTTAATTGGATTTAAAAAAAAATAGTTAATATTAATCTTGGTGATTTGAAAAAAAAATTAAATTAATATTTGAATATAAAGTATATTTTTTATAAAATAATTTATGATTCTATTTAATTTTTGAAAATAATAAAAGTCTATAGATAATATTCTTTTTTGAAAAGAATTTATTTTTTAATAATCATGTTTTTATTATCATTAAA